>RJWM01036743.1:0-17949 GCA_004363535.1 Dasyprocta punctata
TTTAGAGAATGACCCACGTGCAGCTGAGAAGAATGTGTATTCTGATGTTGATGGGTGGAATACTCGGTATACATCTACTAGGTCCATTTGTTCACAAGCTTGATTCAGTTCTGCTATTTCTTTGCTGATTTTTTGTTTGGTTGATCTATCTCTCTGTGACAATGGGGTGTTAAGGTCCCCTGTTATAACTGTATTATTGTTTATTTGATTTTTCATGTCTATTAAGAATTGTCTTACATAGTTGGGTGCTCCCATATGCGGTGCATATATATTTATGATTGTAATCTCTTCCTCTTGAAGTTTTCCCCTAACAAGTATGTAGTGACCTTCTTTATCTCTTTTGATCATTCTTGGTTTGAAGTTTGCATTGTCTGCAAACAAGATAGCTACCCCTGCTTTTTTCTGGGTTCCTGTTGCATGGAGTATTGTTTTCCAGCCTTCAATTTTTAGTGTGTGAATTTCCTTTTGAGTGAAATGTGTTTCTTGTACACAGCATATTGTTGGATTTTGTTTCTTAACCCACTCTGCTAGTCTGTTTCTTTTTATAGGTGAGTTGAGACCACTTACATTGATTGATATAACTGATATGTAATGGCTCATCCCTATCATGATATCTTTCTGTTGTTGGTTTTCTACATTTTCTGTTTAATTACTTGCCCTGATTAGTGGTTTCCTTTGGTTGTTGTACTTAAGATTGTAACTATCTTTGTCTCTCTCTAGAGTGTCTTTCAGTACTCTTTGTAGTGTTGGTTTGGTGGCCATAAATTTGTTCAGTTTTTCTTTGTCACGAAAGTATCTTATTTCTCCATCAGTTTTTAAGGATAGTTTTGCAGGGTACATCAATCTGGGTTGAAAGTTATTTTCTTTCAGGATTTGAAATACTTCACTCCAAGCTCTTCTTGACTTAAAGGTTTGTGTTGAGAAGTCTGCCATGATTCTGATAGACTTTCCTTCATGGGTGATCTGTTTCTTTTCTCTGACAGCTTTTAGTATTTTGTTGTTGTGCTGTATTTCTGATACCTTTATTATTATACGTCTGGCTGAAGATTTATTTTGGTTGTGGTTAATTTGGGTTCTGTATGTCTCAGTTACCTGTATTTCAGATTCTCTTCCCATGTTTGGAAAGGTTTCTGCTATTATTTCTGTGAATAGTCTTCACAGGTCATTAGTATTGACCCCTGCTTTTTCATTTATGCCTATTAATCTTATGTTATTTCTCTTGGCGTTGTCTTGCAGCTGTTGAATTGTTGTTTCTTGGTTCCTTACTATTTTTAGGAGATCTTTTCTTTCATGGCCATGATCTCCCATGCTGTCTTCAAGATCTGAGATTCTATCTTCAGCTTCATTTAAGTGGTTTTTCAAACTTTCCATGGAGTTTTTCATTTCCTGCATTTTCCTTTACATCTGTTTCATGCATTCTGTTTGTGTTTTATATTGTTCATTCAAGGTTTCGATCATTTTCTTAAGTTCTTCTATTTTTTATCTTGCTCTTCTTTAGATACACACAACATTTCTTTAATAATGCTTCTCATTTCATTTTTTAGCTGAGAGAATATTTCTGATCTGAATTTCTCTATAGCTTCATCAAGCTGTTTCTTTATTGCATTTTCTATCATTTCAGAAAGTCCATTTGTGTGACTCCCACTGTCTTCCATTTCAGTGTCTCTTAGGTTTGTTCTTTGTGGGCTAGGGTACTGAGACTGCCTCTTGGTCTTTCGTTTTGTCATTTTCTTCTAGAACCTATGTGACTCTGTGTCCTGCGAGGCTGGCCGGGCATTCCCCTAAGGGTCGCGCTGGTTCTTGGGTCACGCTGAATCGCGGGACCCGGTAGAGCTGGGTCCTGCATGCAGCAAGGGAGGGTGGCCTCCCAGGTTGTGCAGGTGGAGCCTCTGCCTTAACTGGGTGGGGGCCAAAGCCTCCTGGTCCCAGGGAGCTAGGCAGAGTATACCCCGGAGTGACACCACCCAGACCCTGGGTCTGTCTGCAAGTTCAGAGCAACAGCTGTGCCAGGGCAAGCCTGGGAGAGTCCTAGGCCTACAGTGCTGGGAGCAACCCGGCTGGGTGGGGGTCCACAAGCTCTGGGATGCCACACACACAAGCGGCTCCACTGAAGTATGGAGCTCGCGTGCGCTCTGCACTCTGGTGGGGGGAGCCCAAGCTCTCCAAGTCCCTGCAGCTATGTTGGTCAGTCCCTGGTGAGTAGCTCTGGGGTCCTGGGCTGATCTGGGCTGGGTTGCATACCTCTGCGTCCTGCAAGGCTGGCCAGGCATTCCCCTGAGGGTCGCGCTGATTCTTGGGTAGCGCTGAATTGCGGGACCCAGTAGAGCTGGGTCCTGCACGCAGCAAGCTCTTTGCTGTACTTAATCGGCTACCTGTATCTCCTTACTGCTGTCCGAGGTCCTCAAAGGCAACGGGGGCCTTGTTCACTATTTTCTCACCAGAGCCATGTGTACTGCTTGACCTAGTCCCCTTTTCTTGATTTTGTGAGTTGGAGTAAATTTTAAATTTCTTTGCAATATATCTTGTTCCTTTTCCCTGTCAAGTACTTACATCCTTTGCCGAAATGCTCAGTTGACTATGAAATAAGCACACACATGTGCATGGATACACACACAAATGTGCCTTCGGTAGACCATGCAAATATGGGTATGTCTTCAGAAATTTTTAATATAAATGGTAGGTATCAGGGTGATCAGTACACCATCTTTATTTAATGTTTTAACTAACACATAATAATTGTACAAATTTATGGGGTATGATGTGATATTTCAATGCATATATACTATGAAGTTCACTGTTTCTTTAACTTTTGTGAATGTCTAAAACTTTTCATGATAAAAAGTTAGAAGACAAAATTCCCATAAGGGCACATTTCTGGGTCTTCTGCAATTTCACATCACCTCTTCCTCCACTGTGAAAGTCTGCTCAGAAAAACATCTTAGTTACTTTTCTCATTGCTGAGATAAAATGCCTGACACCTAAAGTAAAAAGAGGAAAATTAAAGGAGGAATTTCAGCTCTTAGTTTGTAGAGGTTTCAGCCCATAGTCAACTAGTTTTTTGGATTTTTCATTGTTGTTGTTTTGTTTTGTTTCATTTTTTGAGACAGGGTCTTGTTGTGTAGTTCAGGTCGGTCCTGAACTCACTATATAACCCAGGCTGGCCTTGAACTCTTGGCAATCCTACTACCTCAGTGTCCCCAGTGCTGGGATTACAGGCACGCACCACCATACCTGGTTTATAATCAGCTAGTTCTAAAACAGGGTGGCATGGTAGAGGGGCATTGCAGAAGAGAAACAGTCTATGGCATGGTAAGCAGAGGGCAACATGCAGCAAATAGCAGCAGCAAGCCTACCTGCTCCCTGTCCATTTATATTTCATTTTTATTATAAACCTATTAATTGGTGCCACTCACACCCAGGTCAGGGCTTCCCTTATCCATACCCAGAACTATGCTAAGCCAATTTATCACACACCCTTAATTCCAGTATCACATGCCCTAGATCGAGCACCCCAGAAAAGCTTCACCTGTGAGTGCATGAGGTTTGGGAGGACATCTAGATACAAACCATATCATATGGCTACCCATTATCACATCTCCTTAGTTTTGGGTATGTTTATGTCACCTATTACTTTCTTGAGGAACTGTTTACCTACAAATTTGACATAAAGGCTTTGTGTCTTTGTAAATGGATTTCAAGATGATCAAATAGAGAAACAGAGGAATTAAGGGTGTCTTTCCAGAGCCCCTTAAAACATATCATGGATTCGAAGTCTAGTCTGCTGACCCCTAATTTAGGCAGCAGAGTGTCCCTTTTTAAGCCATGCATCTCAAACGGGTCCCATTTTAAATTGGCAGCTATTCAGAATCCTGTTCCTGTGTAGGTCACCAACTGCTCACTGAAGAGATAAAGCCATGGCACCATCTGGTTACCTGAGCTGCTCGCCTGCACTGCATATTATCATGCAGGTTCCTATAGTGCTGCTGGTCCACAAAATGAGAAACACCAAGCTGGATAACTTGTAGGGCTCCTCTGAGCTGTGATGCACCATAACTTTATGACCAAACAGCATGAACTAGGTCTCAGGCTTTTCTCCCTACACACACACACACACACACACACACACACACACTTCCTCCTCACAAGCTCATTAGCACTATCTGAACTAGGCCCTATCATTTCAAAGGGAACAGCTCTCCTGGATTCTGTAGACTCATACTTAAGCTTAGAATAAAAGAAATCAGAAGAAAGCGGAGCTGAGTCAGATATTCTCAAATCCAGAAGCCTCTTCGAAAGTGAAACAAAAGTGTTCGTGTCTTTCTCATTATATTAAAATATACATTATAAACTGAATTACCTTAACCATGATTTAGAATGCATTTTCTGTTGCTCAGAATGTTCTTTTGTAAATGTGTTTTCTGAGAAAATCTTTGTAAAACTGTGTATCTGTCTAAAAATATAAATACCTTCCTTTAGGAAGTCGCCACTCCCTTCCCCTCACATATTTGAGGAAATACTGCAGATCTAACTGTAATGATGCCTAAAAAATAAAGGAAGCTCAATCACCCAACCACAAAATGAATATCCTCCTAATGTTTTCACAAGAACCAATAACAGCTAATGCCAAAATGATGTGAACTGGGTGGGGCCTCTTTCCTTAATGTAGTATACAACCTTCTGTTTTCTGTGGTTGAATGTTAACTAAATCTATATGAAAGTTAACAAAAGCCCTTTTCATTCTGAGAGCATACAAAAGCTCAGAATTTAGGCCTAAAGTTTCTAGTCTCTTCTACCTTCCATGGGCTGAGTGAACTCCAGGAATTCACTTAATAATCCTTTGGAATAATCCTTCTTTGAAGCAATTCTAAATGTGAACACCATCTGGCCAGCTTTGGAGGTGACCCCTCTCTCCTCCCTGGCTGGTCCCTTGCCCTGACTTGTCTGGATTATGTGGTTATCTTAGACCAGCACTCGGGTGAATCCTTGAAGAAATTTTGACTGCTTTTCAAAGACTCAGCAGAAACATTTACAAAAAGATCTTTTAGATTTAGTGCTGCTTGGCTGAAAGGACACACACCTATGGATTTACTCACCTGGCTCTGACTGTAACAGATATTGTCAACACTACAAGACCGCACAAGGTGCCAGCTGAATGGACAACACTTAGCAACTGAAGCCAATGCATAAAATTATAGTATCACCTATTATAGTGTCACTTCCAATTAAGGAGGCTCATTATTAGTAAACACAACAAAATTAAAGGACAAAAATGTATGAATGCAACAAACTACTAAAATCTGTGATATTACCTGAAAGATGGATTCAGCTTGAGCGTTTGGGGAAGGCTTTATGCTGAAGTAACAAAGAAGCCATCAATACTATGGGCTTTGATTGCAAACTGCCTTTATTCAGAGTTTGGCTCCAGCACTTCCTGTCAGTGTCACTTTGGACAAAATACTTAATTTCTGCCTTAGTTTCCTCTTCTATAAAATGAGGATGATGCAAGTATTTATCTCAGAATTCTGTTTTCAGGAACATACATGTGTCAACACTCTTTTAAGTTAGGTCATGTGAGCTCTATTTTTCTTCAGTTTTTATTTCTTATTAGTACATGTTTGCAGCACATAATTCTTCATGGGGAGTTGGTGCTGTTTGCTTTCTTATTAGAATGTACACTCTGTAGTAATAGGATGTATCCTTTGCTGTTACGGTAACACTGTACTGCACTTGGCTGAACTGCAACCGCCTTTCCAGCCTTCTCTTCCTTGCCTGTTTCTGGGTTAGGGTTGACCACAAAAGAACTCTGAATGATATTAGGAGGACAAAGCAAAACTTCATCCATACTCATCTGCTCTGAAGGTCAGTGCAGGCTGGGGGCAGTGAATGGTCTCACTCTGTTGTCACTGATCCACTGGCACACTTGCATGGGTCAGCAGCCAGACTCCCGCTTCCCAGGAACCCCCTAGAGCTCTCCTTCAACGTCACTGAGTCCTGAGCCAGGCCTGGGTGACAACTTTACGGCAAAGGCCATGCAGCTGCTTCAGGAGACCTCTATCAGAGTTATAGGCAGTGCAGACAACAGGTTGCAATTTGTTCTCATTGGATTCCAGTCTGTTTTGCTGGCCTCACCTCATATCCAGTTTTCCTTCCTGCCCTGGTCTGAGCATCCTGTAGACACTTTCACACCAGATGGAGAGGCACCAGCCTTACACAGAAACTCCCAGCAGCTCCCACAGCTGGATAAAGGCTGCTCCCTGAAACAAATCTCTGTTCTGTATCAACCATAATGATTCTGCTTCTCTGACTGAACCGTGACTTCTGTAGAGGTCGGTGCCAGAAATGGGTCCAGAGGATGCATTCTCTGAACCAGGGCTGGGCTCTGGGAAACTGCTTCTCAGCTTTGATTTGATTTAGCGATATTAATGACTCTGTTACGTTGGTGGTTAAAAAAAAAAAAAGAGGCAGTGAATAAGACATGGTGGCTAACATTATTTTAATGACTACCTGTAGATAATCTGTAAGTCAGATGTTTATAGAAAGCAAGGCTTTGGATGACTAAATATTTTTTGCCATAGACTACTGTGTGTGTCTTTTTGTTTTTTTCAGTATGTGTCTGTGTGTGTCAGTGTGTGTGTGATATTGGAGATTGCACTAAGGGCCTTTGCACTGAGCTACAGCATCAGCTATTTATTTTTTATGTTGAGACAAGGTCTCACTAAAGTGGCCCAGGCTGGGCTTGAACCTGTAGTTGAAACTTGCAGCTCTCCTGCCTCTGTTTCCCAGAGTGGTGGAAATACAGATGTGCACCACCACACCCAAGTGGCTAGTTATTTTAATTATTACCTTGTCTTGATTACTTTCTTCATTGCTGGGACACAATACCAGGCGCCCACAACTTAAAGGAGGAAAGGTTTATTTTGGCTCAAGTTCTAGAAGCTTCGGTCCTTGCATGATCAGCTGACTTCAGGGCATGGAAGCAAAGAAGTAGAGAAAAAGTAAAGGGAGGAGTAGGGAAGGGAGATAGACCCTTCCACACCAGGGAGCCCAGTTATGGCCTTCTCTACCAGGTTCCACCTCCCAACATCTCACTTAGCTATAAACCCATCAGCAAACTACTCCACTGACTCCCACATCCCCGTGATCCAATCACCTCCCAAAAGCCCCACCATGGGCACATGAGGCTTTGGGGAGATATCTAGATATAAACCATAGCATACCTGTAGATATTTTGTAATAAAATGTCCACGGAAACTAAGGCTTTGGGTGACAATGTAGTTTCTGCCACATATGTAAATACAAAATATAAATAGAAAAAAAGTATACATATGTATATATTATATATATATATAGTGTGCTACACATACATACACATATGTATGGTGGTGTTGGGGCTGTTTGGGTTAGCCTTAGGAATTCTAGAGTACTTGAGGGAAAGAAAACAATGCCCTCAGGGCTTTAAACAAGATCTGGCTAAAGGACTAGAGTCTTCTATGACTGTCCTCTTCAAGCTACCCACCCTTTATTTGTAGTCGTAGAGTAAAGGTACCTGAAAACCAAACCCAAAGTCCAATTCAATTAAACTTCCAATCTTAGAAGTTCTCTTTTGCTAAAGTTAAAGCAATGATTAGAGAGGAATGAAACCCTAAGCCTTGGGAAGAAGGCAACTAAACATATTTAATGAAGCTAGTGACTTTGTTGAGGCTTCTTGATCACATATTTAAAGATTTTGCCCTTTTGTCTGAATATCTTACAATTCTCTCTCCCATTGTGGTCACCTTACAAGGGCCCTCTGAGCCTCCTCAGTGTTAACCCCACTTCCACTTCTTTTTTCCATTGATGGAAGTTATGGTTTGTACCTAGGTGTCCTCCCAAAGCCTCATGCATTTATAGGTGGGGTTTTTTAGAGCTGACTGGATCTAGGGCATGTGAGACTGGGAGTAAGGACCCGGTACTAAATTCGTTCACCGATTAGAATAGCATAGTTCTGGGTGTGGCTAAATGGATTTACTGAAAACAGAAGCCCCACTCTGGGTATCTGTGGCACCACCCAAAAGGCTTGTAGCCAGGGAAAGCCAGGCTCACTCTTGTTGCTTCTGCTGCTGCTACTGCTGCTTGCTGCCTGCTGCATCATGAACTGTTTCTTCTCTCTAATGCACGTCTGCTGTGCCACCCTGCCTTGGGGCCAGCTGACTATGGACTGACCCTTCTAAAAGCTGTGAACTAAATAAACCTCTCCCCCTCTAACTTTGGGTGTTGAGTATCTTGTCTTGATGATAAGAAAAGTAACTAAGACACTGGATTCAAACAGTTCCCAGCAGGTACAAATATGACCCATGAGCTTATAATCACATCAGAAGAACTATAAGACTGTTATCTATTCATATCAACAGAAACCAGGATGGCATATGTGGAAATCTATTAAGGTAATTGGATCAGAGTGGAAGAAATACAATGCTGGGTCAGACTAAATTTATTTATATAAAAATACAATAATACATGTTACATACTATAAATATACTTACATTAAAAATATAATAATACATGTTACACACTATAAATTGAAATAGAGATAGCCAGGAATAACTATAAGAGTTTTCTTATTTGGTTGACTAAAACTGGGCCCACGATAGATAACCTAAAAATTTTTAAGACACGGTAAAAGGAAAATTTCTGATATAGAATGAACAGAAGATGAGAAAAAGTAGCACATTGTTTTCAAATACATTCAGTATGTGAGCATGAATGAAAAGGAATTAGTTTTTTTCCCTATGTTTCTTGCACATTCAGCCCTTAAAAGTGCTATGACTTGTGTCTAAATGTTCCTCCAAAGCCTCAAGCACTTATAGATGGGGCTTCACAGAACTAGTTGGACCTAGCGTGTGAGATACTTGGATTAAGTGTGCATGGTACTAAATTAGTCCTCTGATTATTTAGCATGGTTCTAGGTGTGAATAATGCAAGGCCCAACCTGGGTGTGGGTGGCATCAACAAAACACCTGTAGCCTAGATGGGACAAAAGAGAAAGTGAGGCTTTCTGCCTGCTGCAGCTGCCTCCTGCCCACTCTGCCATGGACTGTTTCTTCTCTGTGATGCCCTCTGGCTGCTGCTACTGCTGCTTGCTGCCTGCTGCACCATGAACTGTTTCTCCACTCTAATGCACATCTGCTGTGTCGCCCTGCCTTGGAACCAGCCAACTATGGACTAAAACATCTACAAACTGTGATCTGAAATAAATCTTTCCTCTTTTAACTTGTGGGTGTTGGGTATTTTGTCCCAGCAACAAGAAACTAAAATAGAAGTCACTCTTTTCTTTTTTCCTTACTTCTAGTTTTTCATTTCGCTTTGTTTTGTTTTCAATGCTAGCCATGATCAGCATGCTATAGATGCTAAGAAAGCACTCTAATACTTACTAGCCTTTGGAAAGTTAGTCTCATTATTTACACAAATTCCAAGCATGACTATCATAGAGTATATTTTCCCAGTCTTGTGTACCCTTTGCAATTTTCAAATATTCTATCCTGTCCATAGCCACCATGAGCCTGCCCAATCTCATCAAATATTCTATCCTAGTAAGGTCTGTGAAATGTGGTTAATTTTAATGAGAGATTCTAGTTAAATCATTTAGCCATTCAAGCACAATAATCTCCTTCACTTTCCAGTTGTTCTCTGTTTTGGAACTAGTCCCATGGGTTAACTCCAATGAGCACATTTTCCTCCCTGCTTCAAAAATAACCAGTTCTATGAATCTGGGGGCTTTGCAGTTAGTTACACAAATTTTCCTACCTTTTTGGGTTAGCAAAGTTTGAACTTCATTTGTGTGGCTTAATGACCATGGTTGGTGACACAATCCCCCAGAACACATGAGCCAACACCAGACTAAGAGGAACAGAGGGAGGTTCCTGAACTCAGGACCAACCCTGGAGTTTCAGCATGCCCTGCACTTCATCCCAGAAACGCTCCATTTCTGGAGGGTTTCAGCAGAAAAATCCCAAGTGAATCTAAGAATGAAGTTGGTGGCCTGAATGTTTTTAAAAACAGATTTAGTGCCCAAATATTCTTCAGATTCTTAAATTCTGCTTCTTGATTTTTCAGTTACAAACATTTTTCCCCATAAGTATTTCTCATACAAAGATTTAAGGACTGGGGATGTAGCTCAGGGTAGAGCATTAGCCTAGTACCCACAGGATCTGGCTTGGATGCAGCATAAACCAAAGAGTGAAGTAGGTAGAAAAAGAAAAAATGAAAGAATGAAAGAGAGGGAGGGAGGGAGGAGGGAAGGGAGAAGGAAGGATAAGAAGAAGAAAAGAAGGAAGGAAAGGAAAGAAGGGGAAAGAAAAGAGGGGAAGGAAGGGAAAGGAAGGAAAGAAGGAAGGAAGGGAAGGGAAGGAAGCTGTTATCAGCCACTTCCTATCCCAGGTTCCTCATTCTGTAGCCCTGGGAAACCACTAATTTATTTCCTATCTTAATAAATTTCCCATACTGGATATATTATATACATGAATTCACATATGTGTTTTTCTGTGAACAGCTTCTTCCACTTGGTACATTTCAAGCACATTCATGTTCTAGCCCAAATCAACACATCTCGTATTTTTGCTGAATCTGGCAACCTTGCTCATAAGACAATATGGAGTAGGTCCATTTTGCCTAGTGAAAGGCCAAGAACTGTTCATCGCTGGCAGACTCAGATCCAATCTGATTCCGAACTTTCTCTTTCATATCTTTAACATTTTTTTGTACTCTCAGAGTTTGTCATTCTTGGAGACCTCGTATCAGAATCATCCCCCAGCTAACAAGATTGAGGCAGTTGATGGAGAAGTTACTAGGAGACAGAGGGAAAAGACAAAGAGATAGTGTACCAAGTGCAGGACCTGAAGTAGCCTGAGACAGATGTCAGCCTTCCATCCTCTCCAGGCTTTTAGATGACTGCTGCTCTTCCCTTTTCTTTTGGAATTCTACTTGGTATTACTTGACAACTGATTTTTCCTTCAGGAAATGCCAAGAAAAGAGGATAAATAACTCATTGGGATTCCCCCACAATCTGACCTTGATTTTGCATCTGCCAAACATGGCCCTTTCACCTCCTTGGTCCCTGGTCTTCTCATCCCCCAGCCCAGACTCTCCGCTAGGGCTCATGTTTTCTCAACAGATATGCTTGCTCCCTCCGCACTACACTACTTCCAGGACACAGTAATTTAAGACCCAAGATCCTGTCTTTGACCCTGATAGTGCATCCCACTTGTGACCTTTTTACGGCAAACCAGTGTCATCGCAGCAAGATTTTCCTATTAGATTATGGAGAAAAAGACTTTAAAATCTTAGCCAAATGATCTTTCTTTCTCCTTTTAAGTTATCTTTTTCTGGTGTAGTTTACTTTTTGCTTTCCTCAGAATTCAAGAATTTTACTTTCTTCAGTTAGGCGGGGGAAGTTAAGTGACGAGTACTCATAAGGGAATTGAGAAGTTAGTTCACTGCCCCTCTGCCTTGCGTGACAGGATGCTTTGTGCATGCCTGACAGAATCCAGGACACCATCCCTCACCCTCGACTTGTAAAATATGTATTTCAAACTAGATGTAGCTTTCAGTTTAAGCCTTCGTCACAGCTGTGGCAGGTTTCAAGAGCTGCCCCAGAGGGCCTCGCCCTAATACTTCTCTCTCCCACCCCACAGGGAAGAGGACCTGCTCTCACCCCATAGCACATGCTCAACCAGCAGAGTGGATTCTCATCACATCGAAAGAAAAGAAAGGAAAAAAGAAAGAAAAAGGAGGGAGGGAAGGAAGGAAGGGAAGAAGGAAAGAAGGAAGGAAGGCAGAAAACCATTAACCATTGCTACCCACAGACCCTCCCAGCTTGAATGAAGCATTTATCAAATGGGAACCAGAGTTGGCTAACTTGTCCTCAAACCTTAGTTTTTTAAGGTATTTTATTTTTAGAACCCAACTCAGTTAAAATGCCAGAAGTGTACGGTTCCAGTTACTACACTTCACAGTGTGGCAGCCTGGGGGCAACAATCTTGCCTGGAGGATTCTAGTGGGAGAGCAAACAGTGATAAATAGTATTCATTATGTGTGAGTTTGGACTGAAGGAAGGCTTGTTCCTTTTGTGCTGTGGGAAGAATATCCATAAGCCATACTCCTTGGCACCAGGAAAGCCTGGAGGTCCTTCAGAAAAGCAGCTAATCTCCTGTTGCCCCAGCCCCTGAGCTCCTTAACCTCCTATCCAGATTCCCATTCAGTTAAATAAGGAAGACATCAGCATCTTACTAGATCTTATCATGCTTACTAATTATCAACTGCAAAATATACTGGGTCTATTGCTTACTGTAGGTGTAAAATTGTTTTTTAATCTTAAAAGTAAGAAATGAGACCCAAAGATACTGAATGATCCAGATTTGTTCTATCCCCAGCTATGTACATGTATATACACATATATATCCATACATACACTGGTAATAATTTCATAATACAGTATAATTATCTCATATAAGTAATGATCCCAGTAATTTCTGAGTATTTCCCTCACAAGGCTCTTGCAAAGCACAGTTAATGGTTATTTTGCCAATCTAGCCATTAATCATTACATGCAGAACACACCTACAGCATAGAGAGCACTATTAAACTATTATCAAAATTAAAAGTACTGAATGCATTTGTTTGGAACTGCATGAAATTCTAAAGGATCTCAAAAAATTTTTAATTGAAATTGTATTAAATTTCAAAGTTTTAAAGAGATCTGTGACCTCATAAGTAAACAGCAGAAGCTTATAGTAACCATTCTTGAAAAAGATAATGGTTCACTAATCCATCCTGCTTGGTACAGTGCTGTGTCTTGGGGTTGGCTCATCGCACCAATGAGATAAGACAGTTCCAGCTGTGCGCCATTTACCGAGTAGGTCATGGGAGAAAGTAGAGCTTTGATACGGAGTGAGGGGGGACAATGTTCCCCAAAATACCTCTGTTCCACAGCACACATATACTGTATGTGCACATGTGTGTATGTGTATACTTGTACATGTACACATATACACCCTCACACATGTATCTGTATACATATATGCCTATTCTGCCCATCACTAAAATTGCCTAGCTACTTTCTCTGTAGAGTTCTCTCAGCTTGGAAATTCCCATATTCTATGTTGGGTGAGTCAGTGTCCAACTTGACTCTGAGGGAACAGAACACAGTAAAGTATCTGAAAATACACTCAATGAAAACTGCATCTTCTGACTGTCTTAGAAAAAATGACTGCTCGGTACAGTGTTTGAGCGCTCATCTGAATGTGTAGAAAAGTCTGCGTTTACACAGTTGATTTTCCTCCTCACTGAGAGTTAAACTTTTGACTTCTCCTTTATTGAGTTCTGGCAGAAAAGGGGCCAGAGGTTAATGGACTTGGGAATCTGAGGCTCAGTAACATAAGAACTGTACATTCCATTATCACTTGAGCTTCTACACATTATCCAGCTAAGTAAATAAGGTAACACCCCACTCATGTACAGCTCAACTACATAGCAAATGCATATGTGGGAATCAAAAGAGCAGAAAAAGGGCCTTGTGATGGTGCAGAAATTACAGGTATTAGAAAAGCATTGCTTGACTTAGAGAGGGACAGAGACATAGGCAGAGACAACAGACAGAGCTGCGGAATCAAGCATCATTTTCTATCAACCCACAAAGCAAGCAGTCTACATGTGGTCAGAGTTTATTGAAGGGAAACAAAGTTTTCCCTAGGATTCAACTATTGAAGCCCATATATTTCCAGGCTTTGCTTTAAACAAGGGCATAGAGCTGAGAATAGGGAGAACAGCCTTGAAGGAAAGAAAGAACTCAGTGCTACAAAAAAAGAACCAGTCACATGGGGATAATGCAAGGAGGGAAGTGCTCAGGACCTCAGGATGGGGGCCGTGCCCTGAGCTACAGGGCTGCAACTTTACAGCGGATTCCCAATTGCAAAGATTAGGAAGGCAGTACCAATATATAGAATTATTCATACCACAGCCTTAAGAAGCTATATACTGTCTCATTGAGTTCAAGCTTCTCCCACAAACTCCAAGTTGGTAAATCTTTATAATTCTAGCCTATTTGTGGGCTCCATGCAACATTTGCATTAAGTATATGAGGTGATCAAAAGATAAAGTGAAATGTTAAATTTAAAAATCTTATTACAGTAAAAGACACATTGCCAAGAATGATGAGTTAAGTGTATTTGAAACAAGGGGGAATGTTTTAGGGGAGAACAATGTCAATAGGTCTTTTAATGTAATAAATGTTTTAACATTCATCGTATCTTAGGATCACCTCTCATTGAGCAAACATTTACAGCAATTTCTTTCAAATAAAACCATTATGGTGCATCCTTTTACATCTTGTTCACTGGTTGGGCACCATGAAACTTCCTGCTCTTCCCCACAGTCAAAATAACCACAAAAGCTAAATATTTCAAATGGATCTTGGACATGGAGACAGCCACAACAGCACAACTAAAGACCCTTCCAAAAGAGAACTTCCAGAACTGCATCAAAAAGCGGCAAGAGCAATGGGATAAGTGTGTGCCAAGCAAGGAAACGTATTTTTGAGAGGAATTAAGGGCAATACATCTTTTACTGCAATAATTTATTTTAGTGGTTAAACATTCACCTTATATTTTGATCATACCTTGTACTTTACTCTGTTCAAGGAAATTCCTTTTGGTCTACTATAAATACTAACTTCTGCACTTGTACCAGATTTGGAGATCTGAATCACAGAAATTAGAAGCGAGAGAGGATCTATGCAAACACAAAAGCTCTCATAAGCAAGAAGTGATAGCTGTAATAACAACAAAGGGAAAGTGAACAAAGTCTGATGTACCAACCCAAGAGACGGAGAGCTCAGCAGCACTCCGACCTCATCCCAGACCTATTATGAGTAAGGTGACAGATAATGGGTAATGGGTGGCCAATGTCTGCCAAGGAGGGGCAACTGAAAGCAGTTTATTTGATTTTTAAAAAGTTATAAAGTGAGTAAAAGCAAGTTGAGTAAATTGGAGTCAATATTTGGAATTAAAGGAAAATAATCTGTGCCTTCTAGAAAGCTTCCTATCTAGAGCACGCTGTGGAGGGACGTGGACAACTAAAGTCGCTCCCCTCCCTGCCCAATTTCATGTCCACCCACAATTTTATTATGAACTTAATTGAAAATTGGGTTGTGAAGATATAGTGGAGACTATATTGAATCGAGTGGGCCCTGATTCAATGGCTGTGTCATTATAACAAAAGGAAATCTGGAGGGAAAAGACTTGTGTGAAGATGATGCTAAGATCATAGTCATACTGTCAAAAGCCATGAAATACCAAGCTCTGCCAGAAACTACTAGGAGCTGAAGGAAAGGAACGATCCTCCCTAAGAAGCTTCCAAGGGAGCAAAGCCCTGTAGACCCTTGATTGTAGGCTTCTGGCTTCAGAACTGTTAGAGACTGATTTTCTTTGTTTCATTCCAACCAGTTCATGTCACTTAATTTTTTACAGTATATACTTGGAAACTAATTCAAGTTCCTATTCTATCCAGTCATTCAATTAATTCAGACAGTTGCTTCTGCAACAGATTTTGTTTGTTGAGTGGTTAACATTTGCCAGACACCATTCCAAGCCCCTCCAAGCATTTCTTTCATGAGTCAACTCAGTGCTTATAATAACCCTCTGAAGTGGATATTATTATCAGATGAGAAAATTTTTATGCATTTTGAAGCTTTGTTGGTACAGATAAGAAAGGGAGGCAGAAAGAAATTCAGGACTTTGCTCAACTGCACTCCACTGGAGAATGTTGGGATTAGCAATGAGACCGGGCGGACTGGCTCCAGAATCATGCTCTCCTGCCCGTATGACACAGCCTGTAGCCTAAATCACCCGAACCAGTTGTTTTCATAGAGCAAATGAGCCTGATAATTCACTTAGTTTTCTTGTGGATAATTCAGGTCAAAGGTTAACATAACAAAATATAGTGAATTTAATGACTTGTTAGTGATTCTCTGCCACTCATCCCCTACTCTGGCAGTAGGTGCTTATCATTCATGCACTGGCCCTGCCATACCTCTTCTTCACTGGTGCTTTGAAATAGTTATTCTCACATCCTACAATGTTCTTCCTGGCCTTGGTATTTTAAAACTTGCATCTTTTCTTACAAGTCACAGCATACGTGAAATGATGTCATTAAAGGCATATGTACCTAACTGCAAAACTTCAAACTCCAGGAAACAGAAACTGATAGAACTTCAAGGATACTTGACTGAATTCACAATTTAGTTGAAGATTTTAACACTTATTGCCTGGTAAAGAAAAAGAACTAATAGACAACAAATCAAAAAGAATTTAGAAGATTTGAGCAATATGATCAATCAGCAAAACCAAATTGATTGTTTTAGAGCACTACACCTGACAATAAAATACATATTATTTTCAACTGTATAGGAAACATTCAGCAAGCCTATATCCTGGTTGACTTAATAAGTCTTTATATTTTAAAAGAATTGAAGCCATACAAAATATGTCCTTGGACTGTAATGAAATTATATTAGAAATCAATACATGTTGAAGAGTCCTTATCTGAAATGCTTGGGATCAGAAGCTTCAGATTTCTGATTTTTTTTTCAGATTTTGGAATATTTTCATATACATAATGAGCTATCCTTGGAAAAGGACCTAAATAAACAAAATTTGTTCCAAACAATGTTCCAAGATATAAAATTTTTCAATGGGGCATCATGTTGGTGCTTAAAGAGTTCTAGGTTTTGGAGAATTTCCAATTTTGGATCTCAGCATTAAGGATGCTCAACTTGTCACAGAAAGAAGTCTGGAAAGTTCTCCAAGGGTTCAGAGTTAAAGAATTCACTAAATCACTATAATCACCAGGTGAGTTGGATGTTATTGTCTCCATTTTACAGATGAGAAAGTGTGGTAGCAGGAAATTGAGGAACTTGCCCAAATTCACTCAGTCTGTGAAACTAGACTCAAGAATTGGACTCAGGCAGATTGGTTCCAGAATCACGTTACCATTCATAGAGCACACTTTGGAGCCTAAAGCATCCAAACCAGTGTTTTGATAGATAAATGAATCAGGTAATGTACTTAACTCATTTTGGATAATTCAAGACATTTTTATTGGTTATAAAATTCTAGGTTGACAGTCACACACACACACCCACAAGGGACTTTAAAGATTTTTTTCCATTGTCATGTTTGGAATTTGCTGAGCTTCTTAGGTCTACAAACTGAAGGACTTCTTTTCAGTTTTGGCAATTTGGGGACCACCAATTTCTCCATACAAATGTTCTTCCACATTTTTCTTTTTTCTTCTGATCCTTGTCATGACAATCAGTATCTAGAATGTTGCTGATTGCATTAGTTTGAATTTCAATAAGGCCAGGATTCAAGTGCAGGTAGTTTATTTTGGAAAATATCCAAAGAAATACCTATAGGTAAGTAGGGAACTACCACAAGGAAAAGCAGGTTAGCCGATTTTCAGTGTGTTATCAAGAGCATCAGTAAGTGGACAACTGGAGCTTAATCCAAGGGGAGAATCCTGGGAGTCAGTATATGGTTATCCCACCAAAAGTACAAAGGAGCTGTGGTTTTGTACATTATTCCCATCAGAAAATGACTGAGGCAGGGAATTGGAATGGAGAAGTAAATTATCCCCTGCTTTTAATCTGTATACTAGCATTCTTAGAGAAAAGCAGGATTTGGGGCCAAAGAAAGACCTCGGGTGGGCAGAAGTCCTAAAGGGTACGCTGCAGTGGGAAAACAGCAGGACACGAGAGTGGGGCAGCTTCATCGAGCCCTGCACTAACTTACTTTGAGAATAAATATCTATTAAGACAAATACTTGACACCATGCCAGATCCACATAAATAATACCTTGAAGTAATAGATAATTCACAGATTTTGGAGTCAAACCAATTGGGGTTTAGTTATAATCTCT
>RJWM01036744.1:0-17907 GCA_004363535.1 Dasyprocta punctata
AAGAAGAAGAAGAAGAAGAAGAAGAAGAAGAAGAAGAAGAGGAGGAGGAGGAGGAGGAGGAGGAGGAGGAGGAGAAAGATACAGTGGAGATCTGAGCATTACTTTCAGTGTAGTAACTTTTTTTATTGTATTTTTTTTTTGTAGTAACATTTTGAAGGTGAAACTAGGAAAAGGGAAGAAAAAGGTAGGCCACTGACAAAGATGCACCACCAAAGAAAAGACAGAAAATTTCAAAACACAGCCAGGGGTGCAAATAAAATTGTTTGGCATCCAACCATACAAGGAGGGCAAACAGTCACCTGTAACAGCAGCTGTCGAAAGAGGGTGGAAGGGGCCACTGGACTTGGTAAAAGATTGTACCATGGTGGGGATTGTGTGAGACAACTTCAAAAATGAAGATGTGAAGCAAGAGATGTAAAATTCAGTAAAGATTATTAAGTAATATGACGGATGGTGTTTTTCCAGATTTCTTGCCTTTTTTTTTTTCCCCCAAAGATCATTAGGGGTCATAAAAATTTCTTCTCACAGAACTGCGTAGTTGGGCATGGAAGACAACTCCAAGGCAATCGCTGTGGTTCCCGCCTGGATCTTCTTTACCATATCCCTGACATTGCAGGCCCAAGCTTCGCTGCCTCTAGTAGTGAGGAGACACTCACTCCTCCAACCCGTTAAACTGCATTTCTGGCTCTTAAAAGGTTCTTTAAGTGGAGCAAAAGTCCATCTCCCAATCACAGCCCTCCTCCACACACCTGCTGAATTATTAAAAAAAAAGAAAAGACTCAGACTCAACCTCAGCTTCTCCTACTGTACACTCACAACACAGATCACTTGTGTGACTTCAGACTGTGTGTGGACTCTTCTCCACAAGCACACAAGCAAGCAGGTTCTCAGTGGACGCCAGCCAGGTGTTCTCCGACTGAATTCAATTCTGACGTGGCATCAGATCCCACAGATCGGTTCATTTGTTTGAGCAACTTACAGAACCCAAGGAAACACATTTACCACAAACACATAAACAGTTTGTTGTAAAAGAACACAGATGAAGAGATAAGCAAATTGAGATACGGGGGAAGAGCTACGGAGCTTCTGTGCCTGGGTACCGGGCCCTCCAGGAGCCTCCACACGTTCAGCTGCATGCTTGCTCTTGAGCTGCATCTTTTCAGGTGTTGCGCAGGTCCAGTTGTAGCTTGCCAATCACGCATAACTGTGGTTGGAGTAAAGGAGCAGGATCTGGTGCTGATGCACTGAGAGGGAAACCAACAAGGTCTGTCTATTGCAGCTCTTCTTGGCCTCTCTGTGCAGTGTTCCCTCCCCATGGGTTTGAAGCAGGGCCCCTCTGGAATGGACACCTTACGGTCTACCACCAGGTAAGGTAGGTGAGACAATTTCCTTACGGGCACCAGCTCCGAGGTAGATGAAGATTAGAGTGTATTTTCAGTTTTTATGACCCACTTTAGGAAATAAATATGTTAGTTTATGTGTCCTGCCTTGCAAGGAAAAAAGGAGCAGGTGAAAGGAAGGCAGAAGAAGGTTTTGTCTCTGAGGGCTGATAAGCTAAAGCACCCCAACATTATTCTGATCACTTAGGAAATACCCAGAGCAATGGAATTAATGAGCCAGGACCCAGGGATGGAAATACAGTATATATAGTCTGCCCCCCCCAAAAAAAATGTACACACACGTTTCAGGAAAAGGAAAATTTGTGTAAAGATACTAAATTTACTGAAACATCATGAGATGAATACAAGTTACCTTTAGTCTCCACAATTACAAGAGTTTCTCAAAGAGATACTCATTACCTTCCAGACATTTACTAGATGGCAAATAAATAAATAAAGGTTACCCTGCTTGAGTAACCACTGAGATTGCTGCACAGGCATTTTCCATTTCTTCTCTAATGGCCAGAGTAGTGTAGTGGATTTTCTGCAATATACAGCATCCTCTAGGGTCCTCCATCCGAGGATAACACCAGCTGTTGAAAAATGTCATATTGTTTTTCTTTTCCTGAAGTGTGGATATGTTTTTTTGGTGGACTCTGTGTCTATCACAACCTCTCACCTGAATTAGTAGCGTTTTTCCCTTTGGAGCTGAATCAAATGAAATCTAATCCTTTCATCTTAAAATTCTTTGAACATTTAAAGACATTGGTTTCATAGTTCCTTCTTCAAACATTCTTTTTGCCTCCAGTTTCTATATTGAAAGCAAATTTTTCCTTTGTCTTTATCATATTTTCCCACATATTTATGTGTGACTAGGACCAAGGGGGATTCTGCAAATGTTTCAGAGAAAGGACAAGAGAAGGTCAAGTGAGGATTTGAAAGTCCATTTTTGGTTGGTGTGCTTTTCCTCCTCTGCGTGACATCCGCTTAAGACCTGTCTGGGGTCCCTCAGGTGAGCTGCTATAATAGCATAGCAGTTCATTACTGTCAGCCTTGGGGAGGAAGAATCATGAATATGTTAGTCTTGGAAAGAAGTACTCAGTCTAAGTGAAGTCTAAGTCAGCTGGAAAGAAGGAGTAATCAAACCTCAACTTCCCCAGTAGCTAGGATTACAAGCATGTACCACCATGCCCAGGTCTTTGTTCTGTTTTCTTCAAAATATTAATCATAGTTTCCTAAAAATCCTTGTACCCTGATAGAATACTTATAGATCTGTTTCTAATGTCTCTTTCTATGTCTTTCTCCTCCTCCTCCTCCTCCTCTTCCTCCTCCTCTTCCTCCTCCTCTTCCTCCTTCTTCTTCTTCTTCTTTTTTCTTTCATTTTCCTCCATGTTGGGACTTGAATCCAGGGCCTTGTGGATGCTAGGTAAGTTCTCTATCACCTCAACCCTCTTTTTTTCTTCTTGATTTTCATTCATGGTTGTCTGCACAGTAATGCTCAATTTAATGCTAAGCATTGTGCACGTAAGAACTAAAGAGGCTTCAGATTATGTTACTGTCTACAAGGCAGTGTTCATCCTTGTCTTCTGTTAAGTAGCTAGGGTAAGAGGTTGATTGCTTCTGTGTGATTAGGAATTTGGTGTGGTTGGCTGAGTTCCAGATAGATAAGTTTTAATCAACCTCTGCCTTGCTGAGTTCCTTGGGTGTGACCTTCCTGGGCCTTTGATTAAGATACTGTCAGATGTCTAACACACCTCAGATCTGAAAGACAATGGGTCTAATTCATACTTTCAGAATTTTCCAGCCCTGCTTTTCAGCTTTGAATCCCACACAGCAGTGGTGGCAAACCTATGGTACGAATGCCACAGCCAGCTGTTTGTTATCATTGAAAGCTCTAGAAGGTTCGCCATCCCAGTCATATAGCTTCAGTCTGGCAAATGAATTAAGGGAGAATCTATCACTCGATGAGGCTCAAGGAAATCAATCACCCTTAATTCCTCTTTGGGGGACCTCAAGTTGGCCCAAAGAAGTTTTTGATGTATTGTCACAGAAAACTATTTCAGAACACATCAGTGAGAGGTTCAGGCTGATTTATTCTGCAGAATTAGAAGTAAGAGAGAATGGGAGAGGGAGGGGTTTCAGTCTGAGGAGTTGAAGGAGGCCCAGCTCTGATAGAGCAGATCAGGCTGACCCCTTAACAGGGAAACCGGGTCAGCCCTTATGCCTCTGCTATGGTGAGCTAGTGTCTGTTTGATCATTATCTCAGTTCTGGTTTTGCCCTGGAGTAGTTATCTCTTGAGGGGGAAACCCAGTCTCCATAAGGTAACTGCTTCTGCTTAGGAGAGTCACAGTTATGTGGAGGCTCCACCAGAATCCAAGGTGATCATCACAGGTTCAGGGAACCCACTGGCAGCTGAATGTCCCTGTCAGTCAATGACTAGAGACTTCTCAATGCCTCTTCAGAGGTGAATGTCGCCATAAATCTATCTTAATGTCCTCATTCTTGAAGGGGAATGAGATAAGTTATGTACATTTAAGTCTAATCAACTTTATATTGCTAGTGTTTAGATAGTCCCTACATGGTTAGCATGCCTATAAGTAGAACTGAGCAAAGATTTGACCCACAGTTTTAAGGCAATAAAAGAGACAAATACAAAATGAAGGCCAAGCTTTGTTTGCTTTTAGGCCTGAGTGAAGAGTCACTTCTTCTTCTTCTTTTTTTTTTTTTTTTTAAAGCAAAAACAGCATTTCAGTCTCTGAGTGTCAGGGACCTTTCACGAGTAATAGGCTAACCGGGGTGCACCTGTTTTTCCCCCATAGTGACCTCTGGCTGTCAGACCACCTCAACAGGTCACTTCTGCAGCACTTCTGAACTGAGATTTCTCTGCTTAGACAAAAAGAGAGGAGGCCGTCATTTGAGACTAAGCTTCAAAACACTGGACCCCAACAGACCAGACCAACAGTAAAACATGGAGTCCCTTATACTAAAGTTTCACATCATCAAATGGGAACTAAGTTATCGTCTGAGAAATCAAAAGAAAGAGATAATACCCAAATTTCCTCAACAGGCCAGTTTCTATTGGCACAGTAATGAAGTTCTCTTTCCTTTCATTCTTAACAATACCATTGCCTAAAGTAACACTATGTTAACTCATCAGTTATCTTTCTATTGTTCTGTCTCCCTGCCCCTGACTTACAAGGAAATTAATTTTGAAATAAAAGCTGAAAACAAATCTTTTCTTTATTCTGTGTTTCTGCCTTCTTCAGCTCTTCCCTGTCTATAAAACCAGCCTCTTCTGCTTGGATCACTGAAACACTTACTCTATTTTATGAGATGAAGGGTGCTCAAATCTGGAAGCACAAATAAAGCCGGTTTAAATCTTTACACTAAATCTGTTGTAGTTCTGTCTTTTGATGGTTCTTGTCTCTAGCTCCCTAGCCTCGCATACACTCCTGGGCCCTACCAAAAGTCCTATTGAGAAAAATCAATGTGTGTTAGAAGCCACTTCAGGTTTCCAGTTTTCTCTCTAGACTTACTCAGTCAATACAATCTTCCTTAGCCTTCCCTTCTCTGCCTGGATTAAGCTTGATATTCCTCTTATGTCTAGAATTAGACAATCTCCTCCCTATTGCCAGGAAAGAGGGACGGGGTGTCTGGCAATTGTCAGCTCATCTCAAAAAAGTTTTGCCCTTCTGGAATTTTAGACCAGGGTGTCCCACTGCTTCCACAAATCTCTGATGGCTTTGAAGATAAGACTTTTGTAATTTGTGTGGCCTTTTTAAATTTTGTTGTAGCAGGAGCTGCCATAAACTGTTCACATTCCTCTTATAGAACTGTGCCTTGCATAACTTGACATGTGCAAAAAGACTTCAAGTCAAATTGTTATATTTCATTGAATACATTTTATTCTGCCCCAAACTTCAAGGAAATTAATGACTTGCAATTTTGTAGCATTAAAGTTTGACAAAATAAATGAAAGAATAATGATTAGACTCAACTTTGGTTTTGTGGTTCTGGGGATTGAACCAATGGTCTTCACACTGAGATACATTCTTCCCCTTTCTTTTTTATTTTTATTTTTTATTTTTTATTGGTAGACAGTTTCAAAAATGTAGTTAGGTTGTTCAAAGTACCTCAAACTTGCAATCCTCTTGCTTCAGCCTCCCAGAGTGCTGGAATTACAGGTATGTCTCACCATACCCACCCTAGATGTACTTATTTGACAAATGTTGTGTCATAAAAATATTTGCATACAAAAGATATTTTGAATGGAGTCATTAATGTAGAAACCAGAAGTATTTGGGGTAAATATCTTCTTGTTTTTATATAAATACTTAGAATTCAGAATGCTATGGCTTGACTATTTGTGTTCCCCTAAAAACCTGATGTTGAAATCAGAGCCCCCAAGCCAGGAGTGGTAGTGCATGCCTACAGTCACAGCACTCTGGATGCTGAAGCAAGAGAATCACCACAATTTGAGGCCAGTCTGGGCTACCTAGAGGGTTGAAGATCAACCTCAACTACATAGTGAGACTCTGTCTAAAAAAAAAAATCCTAACCTCCAACATGATATTGCAAGAGGTACTTAGAGACTGCTTTTGCTTTTTGCTTCATGTGACTCTACAGAGGTCCAATGAGTAACTAAAAGTAAGAAAGAAGAAGGAAAAACCAAAAGATATTTGGCATCTCAGTTTGCATTTTGCATCTGTCTCCTTTGCTACTGTTACTGGGAAGCTGGGTCCTAGCACCACCAACTCTTAACACCAGGAGGAACCAGTGGTTCTCCTAGAATTTTCGTATCTTTGATATAAGCATTCAGACCAAGACACATAGGTCATTGTATAGAATATAGGTAAAATCTAATTGAAAGTGACAGATTGTGAGAGACAGAGACAGACACAGACACAGAGACAGCATCTTCAGGTGTGAGGGTAAGCAATGCCAACATGGCAGTTCCAGTGGACAAGGTCTCAGGTTATATTTATATGATGAATAGTTTCTCACAGAATCTTTTCTTTCCTCTAAGGTCATGGTTCTTTCACAAAGCAAATGAGCTGTGTTGACCTACTAGAACCACGTTGACACCTTACTGGGTGTCTTCCATTTAGTTTGTTTTGAGACCCTGAGGTTTTTCTAAACCCTCATCCGTGTTCTGGACTTTATGCAGACCCTGGACTTCATCAGCCCACTTAAAGGACACTGCATTCTCTTGAGCTGAAGTTTGAAACTACAAGCGTGCATGAATTTTATATATAGCTAATGATTAAGAAAGCAAAAGAAAATAAAACATCATGCCTTCTTTGCTTTTCAGTTAGCCCCCAGCCTCCTGTCTCCAGATCTGGGAATGTCTAACTTTTTGCCTAACACTACCTTATCCTTTAGGTCAGTCTCCTGCTTAACACTGCACATGGACATGTTAATCACTTTGGGAATATCCATCAGAAACCTAAAAATCCAATGCTGATTAGCCCTAATTTACCTTCCCTCTTCAAGCCTGAAGACACCAAGAAAAGAGTAAGATATTTTTAAGACTCTAGGAAGAGCAAGGCTTGCAGGCAGATTATCCCACGATGGAAATGTCCCCTTAAAAAAGGGCAATTCTCTCAGGACTGAAACTAAATTGTGTCCTCAACAGATAATGACTCTGCTGAAGTCTGCAGGACCTTGCAAAACCAGACCTAGATAATGATCAACCAGACTATGGTTTGACCAAGACCCCTTGACTGTGCATCCTTTTTCTTTTAACACTGAAGCAAAACCTTTATTTTTTATTAATTAATTAGTTTTGTTGGTACATTTTAAATATACATAATGACCACATTCATCATAGGGAATTTGTACCCATATGTGATATATTTAGTTCCTCTTTTATTTCCCATTCCCCTACTCTCCCTTCAACCCCTCTTCCTTCCTTATGTACAAAAGTTTTGTTTGTATTTTTTTTCCTTCTTTTCTTGTTTTTTTTTTCCCAATCTTTCCTTTCCTTCTCACTCCTCCCTAGCACCTCTTCCCATTTGAACATTTTCTTTCTATTTCATAATATCTAGTATACATTCTGGTCCTTATTTACACTTTCAGTTTCTTACACCAGAGAGACAATGCAATACTGACACCTCTGTGTTGGGTTTATTTCACTTGAGAGTATGGTCTCAAGGTGCATCCATGTAGCTAGAAATGCCTCAAGTCTTTCCTTCTTTATGGCTCCACTGTATTAAAAACACACACAAATCATCATCATCATTTTATTTATTCACTGGTTGATGGGCATTTGAGCTGTTTCCAAGATTTAGCTATTACAAACTGCCACTATAAACATGAGTGTGCATGTATCACTTTGAAATCTTTTGGGAAGATACCAAGAAGGGGAATAGCTGGATTGAATGGAACCTCCAGTTTTAGTTTTTTGAGGAATCTCCACACTGATTTCCACAGTAGTTGCACCAATCTACACTCCCACCAACAGTGGAAAAGAGTTCCTTGTTCCCCACAGTCCCTCCAGCATTTGTTATTAGCTGATTGCTTGATAATAGCCATTCTTTCTGGAGAGAGATGAAATCTCAGCATTATTTTAATCTGCATCTCTCGAATGTCCAGGGATGTTGAGCATTTTTTCATATATTTATTTGCTGTTTCTGCTTCTTCATCTGAGAAGTGTCTATTCATTTCAGATGCCCATTTTTGGACTGGGTCTTTAAATTTGAAGTGTATGGGTTTTTTTTTTTTTGAGTTTTTATATATTTTAGATACCACTCCTTTGAGGAACAGCTGGCAAAAGTTTTTTCCCACTCTGTTCATGTCTTTTCACTCTATTGATGATTTCTTTTGCTGTGCAAAAGCTTTTTAATAAGAGACCCAGTTGTTGATTCTTTGTAATATTTCCCTTGTAATAGGGGTTTTGTTCATGAAGTCTTTATTTACACTATGTCTTCAAGAGTTCTACCTATTCTCTCTTCCAGCAAATTTAGTGTTTCTGTTTTAATATTTAGATCTTTCATCTGTTTTTATTTTAGTTTAGTGCATGGTGAGAGACATGGTCTAGTTTCAGTCTTTGACATGTGGAAAGCCAGTTTTCACAGCACCATGTATTAAAGAAACTTTCTTCCAGTGAAGGTGTCCAGCCCCTTTGTTGAAGATAAGGTGACTGAGTGTGTCTGGAGTTATTTCTGCATCTTCCAATCTGTTCCATTGTTCCTTGAGTCTGTTTTTTGCCAGTACTGTTCTGTTTTTATCACAGTAGCCTTGCCATATTATTTAAAGTCAGAAACTGTGATGCCTCCTGACTTATCTTTGTTGCCCAGAATTGTTTTTGCTATTATAGGTCTCTTCTAGTTTCAAACAGATTTTAGAGATTGTTTTCTCTATTTCTGTGAGCTATGTTATTAGTATTTTGAACGAGAACTATGCATCTTTTTTGCCTTCTGCTCTCATTCTTCTTTCTCCTATATAACAATGAATCTCTTGTTCTCCAAAGACAGGGTTTAGGACATTGTCTTGTGTTCCATGGTGTGGCCACACTGAACACTGAGATTTTCCTTCACTTCCTTTCCCTTCTCTTCCCTTCCCTTCCCTTCCTCTATTGTTCTCTTGCCCTCTCTCTCTCTCTCTCTCTCTCTCTCTCTCTTTCTCTCTGGATTCTCAAGGTGGCAGGTGGCAGAACCTAGTCTGCTAAGATTCCTAAAATTAGGCCACCAGTCAAGGACTCTGGTAACAGTACTAGGAAGTAGGACCATGAGGAGATGATTAGGTGATGAGGAAAGAGTCTCATGACCGAGGCGTGTGCGCTTATAAAAGAGACCTGGAGGTCCGCCTCTTATTTTCCTTTCCATTATATGCAGACACAATGAGAACAGATCTTCACGAAGAAGTGAACCCTGTATCTGCCAGCATTTTGTTCTTAGACTTCTGACCTCCAGAACTATAAGAAATAAATATTGGTTGTTCATTAGACACTCAATTTATTTATTTTGCTATAACAAAACACTTTAGGAAAAACCGCAGAAAGATATAGAGCCTCTTCCATTCCAGAATTTTCTCTGAGCTGATTGGTACCTTAGCACTTATAGAGACATTAATATCTAAGTTTAAAATATTTTTTTTATTTTTTATTTTAGCGAAGAAAAAACAGAAAAAAAGACATTTAAAACAAAGACAACAAGCAAAAGAGACAAACAAATGACTAGAATAAATACACAACAGTAACATTGCAGGTTTACAAAATCGGATGATAGAAACCTGGCAATGGTTGCAATATTGCGTATCGTTATCTTTAAAATACAGTTTAAAATATTGAATCTATAGTAAACAGTCATTTTAAGTTGTCATCTATGTTAAATACCACAAAATGCAAATTTGAAGAAGTATACAGGCAATTTATAAGCTATAAACAAAATAATAAGATGAAGTTTAATTAAGATAAGCATGGTGGTGCACGCCTGTAAGCCCAGCTGCCCAGGAGGTTGAAGCATGAGGATCAAAAGTTCAAGGCCAGCCTGGGCAACACAGCAAGATCTTCTCTCAAAATAAAACTTTAATAGTTCAGTTGTAAGGCATGGACAAGCCCCTTGGTTAAATCCCCTGGACTGAAATATATGAGTTAATATATGTGTATAAACATACATGTATATTTAAGAATATGTACGTATTCTTTAGAAAAATCCCATAACAGACACAAGTAAAAAAAATGAATTCCTGTGACAAAGTATCAGAAATGATTATTTTGTTCTTTTAGTGTCCAGGTGACCAATTATCTAGCTTAATGTATAAATAGTATAAATAAACTTTAAATTTCATTTTACCTCAGTAGAAACAGATATTTATTTTTAGAAATGCTTTTCTTTTTTCAGCTTTATGTACAATTTTGTTTTATCTTGCTTCATTTTTCCGATTTTTGTATTTTATTAATACATGTTTTCAATACATAATAATCACATTCCTCATGGGGAACTGATACTTTTACATAATACATCTCAATTTTTTATTTCATCCCCTTCCCCTCCCAGAAATACTTTTTGAAACATTTAATAAAATAATCTTTCCAGTTTACTATTATAATAAAAATCAAATTTTACTCAATATATGAATAACTCAAAACAATATCCATTTGCTTAACGCCCCTTTTAATCTTAAACACTACATGTTGTAGATGATGAATTATGTGTTTATGCTAAAAGGAAAACAGAGAATTCAAATGTGGTGCTCACGAACGAACTCGACAGGAAGAGTGTGGGTGGCCTGATGGCCGTTACTGGAGAGGACTGAAATAAGAAAGTAAATAAAGGGGGGCGGACCGACAATATGTTCATTCTTCAGTATGGTTTGCTTTTAATCAGAGCAAAGAAGATGAGACAGTAAATATGTAGTGGAGGATGGAAGATCAGGAGATAATATTTTGAAGGGTAAATTGTGTGCATGTGTGTGTGCATGTGTGTGTGCATGTGTGTGTGCATGTGTGTGTGTGCATGTGTGTGTGTGTATTTCTGTCCAGTAATGAGACAGAAATTGGTAATGTGGAGAGAGGGGACGTGGATAGAGTCCGAAGAACACAGGGAAGATTGGTGCTCCACTCACAGCCACTATGCTGTCCCTTTTGGTAGAGATTTGCTTTTCTCTTTTTTATTCTGGCTATTTTCCACATTATTTCTTCTTTCTTTGTCTTTTCTGTGAGCACACATGGTAACATAAATAGAATAATTATTCTCTGTACAAAATTTCATCAGTTTTTCTGTTGTATCAATCTCTAATACCAGGACATTGGAATTTTAAAGAATGCTTCTTTTAGTACTGATCATATTCTTTTAAGTTAGTTCTCTTGTCTTCCCTTCAAATCATGTTTTTCAAAAAGCAAAAGAAAAAAGAGGAAGAGAGAGGAGGAAGGTGGGAAAAAATCAATTTCATTAAAACCTGGACATCTTTCTATGTACTGAAGATATGGGTTAGATGCTAGTTAATTTTGAACAATACTTATTTCTCACAGTTTTAGAGGTCAAAAAGTGCAAGAACAAGATGCTGGCAGATGCAGGGTCTGGTCAAGGTCCATTTTCACTGTGCCAACACGTAGTAGAAAGGAAGAAACAACCCTCCAGGGTCTCTTTTATAAGGTCACAAACACCAATCATAAGACTCTCTGCTTATCTCACACACACACACACACACACACACACACACACACACACCAGAGGGCTGGAGAAAATGCTGGTCAGTCTTAGTTGATGTTTAATGTCCTTTCTGATCAATGGTTAGAAACACAATCTTTTTTTCATTTTTGTGGTCCCAAAGTAGGTTTCTGCACATTAGTATAAAAAATGATTAGCTCCTTCAGTTCAGCTAGCATGCTGAGAAGCATTGCTGAAGGACTTCCCCTTTTCCACTGATAAATATCATGTTAGATTCTCCACGTGCCACTACTGGTAGCATTTTTGAACCAGTTTAAAAAAAAAAACACTATTTATTACATGAACAATCTCTAAGCCCATGGCCCTAAACCCTTAATACTTAGTAGGATTTCATACAAAGGAAAAAGCATTTTAAAAGTTTTGTTTAGGAACATTTAAGATTCAACCACACAGAAAGAAATTCTCACAATAACATCCACATCAGAAGTCCATCTAGCCTTAGTTTGAATCCTCCTGACTATTGTAAGACAGCTACAGTCATCGTGGGGATCCTCACATGGAAATGAGTTCCACTTCCCTGGGGCGATATTCATGGTAGCAGCTCTGCCTTTCCGAGACACTTGACTCCAACCTACAACATCTACTCCCTGGTGATGATTCAGTTATCACACCATCCCGCCTACAGCCTCAGCCCAGTCCCCTCACCAGGTGTTCTCTTTTCCAAGCGAATCCGACCCAATTCCTTTAACTGTTTCTCATGGATATGTTTCACATAGTCCTGGGAGCAAACCAGTGCTCTCAATGAAGAATAATTGTGCCTTCCTTATTGTGCAGTGCCCAATCTTTCATCATCAGTTTGTCTCTGTTGAGCAGATCATTAATGTACAAATGATATTCTATTTATCAGTGACATGGATTCATATTTAGCCAAGTATTTTGTGTGTTTTTAATCCTGTAAGGGCTATTAGCAATAGTCAGAGCAAAGACTCAGAAGTTTCTTGGCCAAGTTTTGCCCGAGCTCCCCTTAGGGTCTTTTTGGCTCTTTCAACCTTTCTGAAGGACTTGAGGTCTCCATGTAAAATTGAGATGGTCACTCTGAAAGGACTGGGGCAGCCCAAACTGGGGGACGATCAACTACCTTCATAGCCTTCTCTGGACAGTTAGGGAAGGCCTCAATCCAGCTTGTAAAGGTGTCAATTAGAACCAGTATTTGTTTAAATCCCCCATGTGGTGGCAAAGGCTAATTATCCAAAGGCTAATTGCAGTTCTCCCCAGGGTATGTCCCTCTCCTCTGTACAGCAAAGGAGGTGGTCTGAGCTTGGCAGGGCTTTTTAGGCACAAAGTGGGCAAACTTTGCAGACCTGTGAGGTGGTTTCCACTAGCCCTAGTACTATAAAAGTTTGAGTGATCATTTCCCATGTAGCATTTCTTCCTATAATGGAAAGACTCATGAAGGGTTATTACAGCTTTCTGCTGTGCCCCTGGAGTTTGTTTTTTAAATACCACCAAAGTCCCTTTTTAATTCTTCCTTGTCCTAAGACACATTTATCTCCTGGGGTGGGGGGGCATAGATTGGTTTTAATTGCTCCTCAGGAACTGGGAATGAGGCTAGAGTCTTACAGGTAGTGAAGCTGCCCTTCTTGCCTCCCTATCAGCTTTTCGATTTTCCAAAGAGACTTTAGACATGTCTTTTTGGCGTCTTTTGCAATGAATGACAGTGACTTTCCTGGAAAGACAGACCACCTCTAGGAGTTGTAGAATTTCCTGTTTGTGTGTTATAGATGATTGCTTATTAGTTAGGAAGTTCCTTTCTTTCCACATTGCTACATGGACACCAAAAAGGCATATTTGAAGTTTGTGTAAATATTTACATTTTTGCCTTTTTGTAATATCAATGTCCAAGTAAGAGTAATGAGCTCTGCTTTTTGAGCAGGAGTCTCTGGGGGAATGAGTTTGGCTTCAGTGGCCTGTTATGAACTGACAACTACATAACTTGCCTTTCAATGTTCTTGGACAAAGCTACTTTCCTCAGTGAACCACACCTTTTCAGGGTCTTGGAGGGGCAAGTCACTGGTATCCTGCCCACTTGCACAAGTCTGAAAAATCACTTGTTCACAAGAGTGGTCCCCCTCAGAGCCTGTAAGCATCAGCAAGACCAGATTAAGAATAGTGTACATCTTTATGACAACCTCAGGGATATCTACAAACATGGCATTGTACTTGGTAAGCCATTGCCCTGTCAACTACAAGTAGCCTTTTATGTCAGGAATAGCCCTGACCTGATGGGGAGTTTGGACTTCTAGTTTTTGCCTCAAGGTTAGTTTTTTTAGTTTCTTCCACTAAAACAGCTGTAGTTGCTATTGCCCACAGCCTGGGTGGCCACCCAGCAGCTACTTAGTCTAACTTTTATGAAAGTAAACCACTGAGCAGAGTTCTTGTGCCATCCTTTTCATCCAAAGCTTTTCCTCTCTTTTCTGATATGTAGATGAAGAAGCATTTCCTCAAGTCAGGTACTCTGAGTGCTGGATCCTGAGTGAGGGCATGTTTTATTTCTTTAAAGGAATTGTCAGTCACTTTTATCCATTGTAAGGGCACAAACTCAGGCTCTTTGACAGCCTCATAAAGGCATTGCCATTCGTCCAAAATTATGTGTCCAGACCTGGCAAAAGCTAGTTATTCCCAGGAGGGGATAAAGCTATTATTTTGTAGCAAGGGGCCTGAGATCACAGATAGCCTGGGCCTAGTCTCTAGACAGGTGTTCTCTAAGTGTAAGAATGCATCCCAAGATTGGATTTTCTGAAGGGACAGCCAAGCCTTTTCCTTTGAGACTTTTTATCTCTGCTTAGCCAGAAAATTCAGGGTTTGAATAGTGTTACGGTTGGATTATCACAAGGTGGACTGCAGATTAGAACATCATCTACATATTGTAGGACAGTTCCCTGTTGAAGCTCTAGGGTCCTTAAATTGCTTTCCAGTGCCCAACAAAAAAATGAAAGGGCTATCTCTAAAACCCTGTGGGAGAACTTTCTAAGTATATTGTTGTTTTTCCTTTGCAATTGGATTTTCTCACTCAAAAGCAAATAGGAACTGGGAATCTGGATGGAGGAGAATAGAAAAGAAAGCATCTTTGAGGTCTAAGTTTAAGAAGTATTTGTGTTTCCTGGAATTTGAGAGACAACTGTATATGGATCTGCCACCAGAAGGTAGATTGGGTTTATAACCTTGTTCCATCCTATATTCCCCTTAAGGCTTTACTACCAGGGGAATGGGAGTATTGCAAGGGTCTGGCAAGGCCTCAGAAGATTATGTTTGAAAATCATTTCTATGAGAGGCTTTTATAGACCTCTTCTTTGACTGGATACTGCTTTCAATTGGAAAATTGGCAGGGACCTTTTAGTTTTGCAACTACTGGAATTGCTGAAATTGTCTTCCCAGGTATTCCATTATACCATGCAGCAGAGTATACCCATTGACTAATTAGGTCAGGGAGGCTGATCCCAACAAGTAAAATTCTTTTTTGACCTTTGCCACAATTTGAGAGTTGCCCCCAATTTTACTGGTACGTCTCTTTCTACTGAGGGAGTAGGACACTGTGGGACAATTAAAAACTCATGGTTGAGCATGTGACCTTCAAACTGATATGTCACAGTAGGTGTGATGAAGCTCTGACTAAGGGACTTTGCTACCCCCATTATAGCTATAGACCTAGATGAGGGTTTTCCAGAAAAGGAAATTAAAACACAGTAGCCCACTGTTGTATCTATAAGGAATTGAATTTATTTCCTATGAAGTCCAGGGTCACCTGGAGTTTCTCACAGGAGGTGGAGATGTCTGTGGACAGGGACATTACAGGTTGCCCCAGGTCCCTTTAGTCCTCTTCATCATAGTGGGAGGTTAGGGCTGCTCTAGCCCATCTTGGGAAGCATGGAAATCAATCCTCCAGTGCTGCAAGGCAGGCATCTCAGACACGTGACACACAGAGCAGGGCCCTGGCAGTGACTTGGTACAGTTGCTTGCCCAGTGTCATCATTTTTTTAACTTAAAACAGGAATTCTTTCCCTGATTGGCTTTGAGATTCCCCTTGAATGACTGGAGTATGCTTAAAACATTGCCAATTTTGACAGCCATAAGTTTGGCCTGTCTTTTTTTTTTCTTGGCCTTTCTCTTTTCATCACCATCTAGATCCTGATTGTTGAACACAGAAATGGTCACATCCACCAATTGGGTCATGGGGACCTTGGGGCCCATCTGAAGTTTTTGTAATTTGTGTTTAATATCTGGGTCTGATTGGCTAATGAAATGCTGTCCCATCAAACCCTGCCCCTCCTTGGAAATGGATCTAGCTTTTTATATTTATGAAAATCTTGTTTTAGCTGGCTATGAAAGATAGCTAATTTTCCTCTTTCCCCTGGGTAGCCTCTCTCACCTTTTCATAATTAACGGATTTCTAAATGCATCTTTTTATTCCCATAACAAGAGCAGTTGTAATTTTAGACCTCATTTCTAGTCCACCGAGGATCAAGAGATAGACAAATAGGAAGCATATAGGAGAAGGACCTGGATAAACCAAAATAAACTCTAGGAAAATTAGAACACATAGGGAAAGAGCCCCTTGTGCCCTGGAAAATCAGAGGGCAGGGAAGCAGGAAAGCAGGTATTCTCCCAAAGTCAGAGGCTCAGCTAAAAATAGTAGTTCATTGCCTCAAAGGGTAAAGGCCTGGGTAAACTGAGGTATGCCATGGGAAGCTATGTCTGCACCTCCTGACATTAAAAAACTAAGCTTAAAGTGGCAAACACATTGTTTCATCATCTCATTTTCATGTGCTCACCAAACACCCAACAAAAGTACATATATGCCCCCAAACTTGGTTGCCTCCCTGGTGAACTCCCGTGGGTCCCCTCTCAGGTAGCGAGAGCTTTTCTTTCTGTTAGAGTTTTCTGCCACCATAGAGAAGCAAAAGGAAAGAAGAAGAATGCCTTTATTGAGGACATGGGGAGGATAGTACCACTCATTGGTTGGTCTTTCCCCTCTGACCAGAGACAAACATGGTGGGAGGTTTCCTGATCTCTGGCCAGAGGTGGAATTTGGGGGGAGCATTGATGACAGGTGAAGAACTGATTGGAATTCTCTTCTCATGCATGGGTAAGGAAAGAGGAAGTTGTAATCAGGGCTGAAGGAGAAGGAGGAGGAAGTGGTCATCAGGGTGAGTGTCATTTTTGCTTTGGCTTTCCGCCATGTCAGACCACTGCCATAATGTCCAGTAATTTATACTAGGGTAGAAATCTTTCATTTTTTTTTTCCTAATAAACTATGGTCAATTCATGTCTCACTGCTGGCCTGTTGTTTTCATTCTTCATCATCCTCAGTACAATGCCTCAGAGGGAAAAAAATTGGTTACACACCATTAGTGTTACAGTCCCAGTTTCATTCTGTTACAGGGACAGCAACCTCACCAGGGTGCTTTTTATTGCCTGCTGCAGCATATTGTTTATCTGTGTATCTCCTAGCCTCTTCCAGGATGCTTTGTTATTCAACTGGGATGGGACAAGTAGCCAAGATAAATTGGAAATCTCACAGTGATAGGTCAAACGTAAGGATCAAAGTTTGAAATCCATCTGCAAACCTGCCAATATCTTCTGAAAATTGGCCTAAGCAGTCTTAGCATTGTTCAGTATCTGCCACTGTAAAAAAAGACACCTGGACTCAAGTAGTCTTCTCTACTCCTGGGACCTCTCTCAGGGGCAGGATGAGCTGTGTGTTATGAGAATAAGGAACTCTGCTCCAATATGTCCTGCAGGGCTAAAAACTGTCTGGGGAGCACAGGAGATGGCTGGGGAATACTGGGTCTCTCTGGGGAGCAAGACTCGTGGGGTTCCTGAGCCACTTGAAAAGGACAGGATTGATTTACTGTCTTGAGGATTATAACATGGAAGTTGAAGAGACAATCCAGTGTGGTTATTTTCATTAAACAGGGAGGAAAGACCCATATCTCCTGAGGATAGGATTATCAATGACATCAAGTTCCTTTTCCTTTGAGGCTGTTTCAGGTACCATAGTTCTTGGGCCTTTCCAGAGATAGTCATAAAAGCCTAAACATAAGGGTTTTCACACCACTTTCCTTACCTTTTGCAGAAGAGATCTAAATGAAGAATAGTATTGTAAGTTAGACTACTGTTCTATACCCATTTCTCACCATTTCCTAGGTTATACTGGACCCACAGTACTGCAATAGAAGATAAGATTCTTGAGCCAGGCGTGGTGGTGCACGCCTTTAATCCCAGCACTCAGGAGGCTGAGGTAGGAGGAGCATTGTGAATTCGAGGCCAACTTGGGCTATAATGTGAGCACAAGGCCAGCCTGAGCTACATAGTGTGACCCTGCCTCAAAAAAAAAAAAAAAAAAAAAAAAAAAAAA
>RJWM01036745.1:0-17947 GCA_004363535.1 Dasyprocta punctata
TGCGCATTTACCTAATCACACACATGGCACCCTTGCTGTAGGTTCTTGGGCCTCTCTGCAAGTATCTTATGCTGTCGCCCTGGAGGCAGGACCCTGCTGTCACATCTGGCCTGTGCTGGATGCAGTTAGAAGTTTTCTGGGGCAGTCCACGCTGGACATCTCTGACGGAGCCATTCTTTTTCCTGTTGGATTGAAGGCTGTGTGGACCACGACTTAGCAGCCTGCCCGTACTCTCCTGGGGCTGCAGGGGAGCGTACAGCTGGAGACCCATATTGGGTCTTCACTTGTTAACTTGGGGAGCTGATATGGCAGGTCTTACTCATCCCCTCCTTCAAGTTTGAGGAAGCCCAAAGGCTGTGTACCTGTGATGAGCTGCCCTGGGCATTCTGCCAAACATGAAGACTCCTCAATTATGGTTCCTTAATCTGCTGAAGAATCAAAAAGATTCTGAACATCTGCAAAGAGACATTCTGCCTTCCCTTTCATAATCCCCAGGCCTGGTACGAGCCATGATGGATCCTCAGGGTTGTTCCTTCCAATCGGCTCATCTAAGATGAGAAAGTAGAGACCTCAGAAGCTTCCTTTTAGCTTACAGGCTGAATTTAGGCTTGCATCAAGACTAATGTTGCAGTATGTACTTTTTTTCCTTAGTGTACTCCCTGAGACTACCATTGACACTACACTCTGGATTTGGGGAGATGCATTTAGGTCATCATAAAAATATTACAGCAGTGTTTTTTTTGTTTGTTTGTTTGTTTTGCGGCACCAGGGATCAAACTCACAACCTCGAGCCTGCCAGACAGGCGCTTAAGCCACTGAGCCAATCTCCCGGCCCTTAAAACACTGTTTTATGCAAATTACAATGCCTAGGCAAGCTTGAATCTTGTAGAATGATATGTGTTATGTACAAAGTGTAGGAAAAGAAAAGGTATGCCAGGAGAAGCAGTAAATCGTCCATAGTCTGATCACCACGAAACAAGTGGAGCCTGTTGTGGACTGAACGTTTGTGCTTCCCTCACACTTGTTTATCGAAATTTAATCCCCAACATGATGGTATTTGGACTCGGGGCATTGGGCAATGATTAGGTTGTGAGGATGACACCCTCCTGAATGGCATTGCTGCCCATAAAGAAGCCAAAGTGCCAGTTCACTCTTCCCACCATGTGAGGATATGAGAAGTCAGCCACCTGCCAACTGGACAGGAAAGTACCCCAGAACCCACACTGCACTCAGACGCACAGCCTCAAGAAGCATGAAAAAGAAATGTTCCCTGTTTAAGCCACTGTCCATGGTGCTTCCCTACAGTGGCCAGAGCTGCTAATTAAGATATGGTTGAAAAAGAAGCTAAGCATCGTGGTGGCCAGTGCCCTCCTCCTCTTGGAGCCCCTGCTTTGTTAATGGGGCAAATGATAATCAACGCCCTTCTCCTGTCATGCTCCACACTTACTGAAGCAAACCAGTCCACCTGATCACATCCAGATGGGCTGACTCTGAAGAGACCTACTACTTTTCATTATTATTATTTTTTGAAGCTCATCAACCTTAAGTGCGATGTAAAGTAGGGAGGCAGTCCACTCTTTGCTCACAGCACTCACCCAATCAGCAGCAATGTACTGATGGGAAAATTTGCAGAGAAGCTCAAGGATTTGACCTGATTTCAGAAAGAATGAGCTCACTGCACTCTTGAGATGCTGAGCCTAGAAGCATTATTTCCACACAGAGCTGGTTTCTGTATTCCCTGAACCATATGCTCGTTTCTTAGCTGAACTATCTTGCGAGCGGTTGTCAGGAACTAAGATTTGCTAAATTTGTTTATTTTTGCTTTTCTCGCAGCTCAAAATTGGAAACATATGTTCATCACCTCTGCATATAAACTGTTCTCCTCATTTAAATCAGAGCAGATCAGTCAAAACTACTACCATCTCAAAGTTTGACCTGCAAAAATTATGAGACATGCGTGGCTTATTTTATTAATTGTGTTTTCTTACAAACCAGCAAATTGAACTCAATTAACAGCAGCATGGCCTTGCATCTCAATGTTGTATCAGTGAGTCCTTCAGGTAGGAGATGATAATGGCATCACTCAGTTTTGGGAGGCAACAGGAAGTGCATAGCAGATCCACTAAGTCCCAGAGTTTGTGTTTGAAGTAGAAATGGCTAAGGAGATCCAGGACTTTCCAACCCTAGGGTTCTGTCTTGAATGTGATCTGGACTATAGCTAAGAATAATTACTATTTAAAGATTTCACTCTGGGATGGTCTGTAGAGGTCTGAATCTCCTGACATAAAATTTGCCCCTGGGACAGCCTGGTGGGCACTGGCCATTCATTGTGCTGGGATTTCTCTTCAGGAAGGGAGATAATCAGCCTGACATGTCTCAAAACACTCAGAAGCCACATAGGGGCATTTAGGAAGGCAAAAGGCCATATTCTGGTCAAAGCTGATACCATAGGCTGGGAGCTTTTATTATAGAAATCACTAACTCAGACAACATAAAGAGATAAACTGTGGTTATTCTCGAACCATATTCTAAGAGCTAAGAAGAAATAAAAGGCAATTTACATATCTGTACTAAACACACTTGTGTGATCTCCTACCTTTCTGTCTCTGTCTCTGTCTTTCTGTATATAGTAGCACACATATACAAGATTTACTATTCATGTGCTAACCCTCTGAATAACTTGATTTTGTTGAGAAATAAAGCCATAGAGTATTGTTATAGTACATGCATGCTTCTATAGATCTTATTTGACAGAATGAGAATTAAAGCACTCTGTAATCATCTGTCTGTCTGTCTGGCTATCCATTCATCCATCCATCTTTTTCTATGTATGTCAAGCTTTCATGATCATTTACCTTGCTTCCATAATCCAGCACAGTACTCAGCACAGATCACAAATTCCATAATTTGTGTTTACAAAAAATCACCCCTTGATCCAGTACCAAAATCCCCATATTGTTTCTACACTACCATGTTCCTATCCTGAAAATCTGCTTTCATCTTTTTGCCCTGTGATCTTCAATCTGTCTATTGAAGCTAGGAGGCAAGCGGGTGCCGTGCTTTTTTCCTGGAGAAGTGAGGGCCTGGATAAGCCTGTTCTTGCTGATGTTTGCTGACTTTAACTTTGAGGGACAGGATTAGTGAGAATAATGGACCACAGAGGAAAGGTAAAATAGAGAGATGCTGGGCATGTGGGGTGCTGAGTATCTATAGTGACAGAGCAATGAATGATGTACAATTTCAGGATTTGCATAACTGAATTTCTGTGCGTGGTTGTTCTTAGGAGAAGTAGTGATTACTGGGAAATAAGAACTACAGAAGATGTAATCATTTTAGGGATCAAGACTAGTAATTTCATGCACTGTCATTCACTCTACACAGACTCACTAAGTGAGCACCTTCTAGTAGATAACACATTGGGTGTTGGCGATGAGTGTGAAAAGTGTCTTTGCTGACTTCGATAGCTTCCATTCTAGTAACCCTGGTGCCTGGCCACAGATAGCAATTTGAGGTGCCACATTTGCGAACCCACAACAATCAATTAATTATTCCTGAAATGGTTTTAGGGTCTATCCAAGCTGTGTCTTGACATGAAGTTCTTCACTCTAATATTAATACCAGTGATTCAAATTATAGCAGCTTTCCACATGACAGGGTCTTTAATGGATCTCACAGTAACTGTAGCAAAGTTGTCCCTATTGCCTGCATTTTACAGATAAAGAATCTGAGGTTCAGAAATAATAAGTTCTTTGTCAGGCAAATGCTTAAGCATGTAAACGGAGTGAATTTGTGCACTGGGTCAAGCTCAGCTTCAACATTGTCAGCTAAGGAAGTTTGAAGTTAATGCAGTGCTCAAATTTGCAGAGACATAGACTGCATTGTCCTTCAGGGTCCCCAGGAGGGTCTGAACCTGCCAGCACTTTGATTGCTGACTTCTGCTTCCCCAGAACTGTGAAAAATTAAATTTCTGCTATTTTAAATCATCATAGTTGTAGAAAATTATTATTATAGAAGTCAAGAGAAAAAAATACACAATTAATGCAGCCACACACCTGTTCAACTGCCTCACATGTGTGATACCCTGAATTCTCAACCCAGTCACCTGACTTCAAAGTCTTCATTATTCTTGGGTTCTTTCAAAGTTCAGTTCCTGGTTTTGCCTTCAGTTTCCTTTCCTGTCGGTGACTCCCATCCTTCCTTCTGATAGGAACGAGCTCAGCTTCCATGTGGTGCTCCATCCTCTGTGTATGCTTGCTTTGGATTTTCCCAGAACCTCCAGGTGAATACTGACCTTTGCCTGACCCCTCACTGGAATGTGGATATTGACGAGCTATTTCCACTACTGGATGGACAGAAGTGACAGGTATTACTTCCTGGAAGAAGTGTTTAAGAGATGACTGCCCTCTCCGCTCTTTTCTTTCCCTTCATTTCAATTGCAAATTCAGGAAATAGAGACCACATAGGTGGCTACTGCCTAGATAAAAACCTGGTCCCAAACGGAGGAAAGCCTCCTGTTGACCAGAAATATCCATTGGACTGCTGCCTATCTGAGGAAAGGACATTTCTGCTGTGTTAATGTTCCACAATGTAAAGGATTACACTGAGCTATTAAAATTATTAGTTTCCCCAACTAATCATATCATTGTCATTTCTCATGAAACAAAGACTTCAATCAATATTCTTTCATTTTGTTGACACATGGTAGGATGTGGGTTTTGTTTTGGCCTCATCACCAAGGTCAAATGCTAATTAGTACATACTCTGTGAAAAATAGTGTCTGATCAAGTAATAAGCAGTAGACATAATCCTCTAAGATAGAAGGCAAGAATTTATTTTTGTATAAAGTATAAAATTGTAAATACTTGCAGCTTCCAGGGCACATAAGTCTCTCCTATATTCCTATATTTTTTCTTAAGGAACTCATCAAAAATTTAAAAATCGTTCTTAGCACACAAGCTGCATCATAATAGACTTTAGATAGAATTTGGCCCCAGGGTCCAGGTTTCCCAATCTCTGCTTCGAGTGACTGGAGGTCATAGAAAATGAGTCTTGTACAGATGAGGAAGGCCCCTCCCGGGATATGATGGATACATTCCACGTGAAGGTTATGAGCTCCTTGAAGGCAGGGACCATGTTTTATTGCTTTCATCTTACGCATTCCTTCTCTGAATATGGACCTTTTAATTACATTCTGTGCTGACTTTTTCAGTCCCCTGGACAAAGTTCTGCATGAAGCATTCTAGGTGTGAGAATAAAACAGGTGCCCCTCTTCCAAACAAAGCTATGCAGATGGAAATCACATTGAGGTAGCTCATTTAAATTATGCTGCAAAAATTCAGTAACAGTTACAAGACTGAGTACTAAACATTGTATTAAACAGAGCTCTGCTGTAATTCTTTTTCTGATGACAAGAGCTGTAGTTGCCACTGAATACCTCCATCACTCTCACTTACTAATACTTATGAGTGGGAATTTTATGGAGAAGATCCTTGCTTGTTACCTTGACATATATGGAAACAGAACAACCATTTGTAGATTCCCTATGAGGTTTGTATTTAGATAGAAATAAAGAGAATCATGAGTTGTGTGTGATGGGATTATGGTGCTCTCCCTAGGGACTTGCCACGATGGATTATTTTCGTCTTCTTAAGTTCATTCTAGTGCACATTTGTATCTAATGATCCTTCCCATACAGATTCCTTCACAATCATTGGTTAAGTAATTCTGAGTTCCTAGGAAAAGTGAGTTGGGGTGGAGTAAGCAAAAAGCAGGAGGATCCAGCTTCTCTGTTCCCCTGGGTTGTGATTAACTCCACTGCATCTGTGGTGTGATATTCCTGCAAGAGCGAACACATTGGAATTACATTCTATGAGTCAAGGGACAGCAGCCACAATGGGGTGAAATGCACAGCATAAAATGCTTTCTGGTAAATGCCATCAATACTCATCCCTACACCCTTTGGGTAGGTTAGTATCTGGGACTCAGAATTCATGCAGATTTAGGACACCATAATTAAATTTGAATCTGTATAATTTACAGATGAATCCATGGGCAGATGTGCATGATAAAGTAAGCTGCCTATTTCAGTTTTCTGTTTTAATCTATACATGATGTCTCTGGTTTCCTCAGACTTGGGCAGTAGCTGCCTTTAAGTTTCTACCTCTTTCCCCAAGGAGTTCCTCTCTCAACGGTAATGTTAAATTGAATTCAAGCTTTTCCTTGAATAAATACAATTGGGTATATCCATGGTCAAGACAAATTATGATTACAGAAAATAAATATAGTACAGGAAATCAGCAGCAGCTCTGTAACCTACGCATTATTTGTATTTCTTAATTATAGCAGAATGGGCCTTGGGAAGTTCTGTAAGGATCATTTATCTTTCTGTGGATTTGTACTTTTTCATGTGTGTGCACTGTCCATTACATTTATATTTTGGACAGGAAAATTCCATTCTAACTTCTGTAACAGACTCACATAGGACATAATTTTCTAGAATGCATGGTGGTTGGACAAAATTCTTTCCACCCATCATGGCACCTGCAATTACTATCAGCAAGTGAGGCTAAAACATCTTACATTCAAAACAGGCTGTGAACTCTGATAGCTTTCCCACTGACACTGCCACTGTGGACAAACAAAGGACATTTTAAAGGAGAAATCTTGCTTATTAAGAGCTGTTATATTATAGTGATAATCATACATGTATTTTGTACTAGTCACTAGGATGATTTGACAAAGTCAGTTACTCTGCATTGGATGGCCAGTTTGTTATGAAAATGTAGGTAAAACTTCACACTTCTTTTTTTAAATGTATATAAAGAATGGTGATGTTCATTTTGGGGAAATTGGCATATGCATATAACATATTGTGATCATTTACAACTCCTTCATGTCCCTCTCCCTCCCCTGGGCTCATTCCCTTCTGCACCTCCAAGGTGTACCTTCTCATTTCCCATCATCTCTCTTTTATCTTATTAATACATTCATTTATATGTTAGGCTTTTCATCTAAAAGAAAACATGCACTACTTAACTACTGTGTCTGACTGATGTCACCCGACATGACGGTCTCCGGTTTCATCAGTTTACCCACCAATTAGATAATTTAATTCTTTGCGACTAAGAAATATATTCCATTGTATATTTGCACCACATTCTCTCTCTAGTCATCTGTTGATGGTCATCTAGGCTGTTTCCCAGTTCAGCTACTATGAAGTGGGTTGTTATAAACATGAGTCTGCTTGTATCACTCATGTTCTTTTTTCATACTCATGAGTGGTATAACTGGATCAAGCAATATTTCTATTTTTGGTGTTTCAAGGAATTTTCACGCTGAATTCCATAGAAGCTTTACTAGCTTACATTCCTATCAACAGTGTTGAAAGTTCCTTTTCCCCTGAAATCCTCACCAGTATTGAATGTTTTTTTGTAATCTTGATGATAGTCATTCTGGGTGGGGTGAGATGGAAACTCAGTATAAAACATCACCCTTCAAAAAGCTATTGTTTAGGTATATCTGAAGGATAATAAAGTTTTATTTCATTTTATTTTGAAAACAAAAAAGAATAAAAATGATGATACAGAATTTCAAAACAAAATAATAGGAGAGATTAATGCTATTTAATATATTGCAGGTTGTTATCTTCAAAGTAGTTGTTCAAATTACAAGATATAGGCATGAAGATAGATAACTGTACTACTAATCTCTGCTGGTTCATCAAAAAGAACAGTTTGTGCTTTCATTGTTCAATTGTTCAATCATTTTTCACTCCTGGCTAACACTCCTGTTCATGTTGTTCTCTTTTCAAGAAAGAAATATTAATCAATGAATACTTAATACAATAATTAATTAATGGAAGACTGCTTACCTAATATTAATGGTAGTTACTGTCTGAACATCAATTATGGATCTGTCATGAAGCTGAAATTCTTAACTCTACTTTCCCAAGTACAAAACAACCTTCTAAGTACAAAGTATTATTATCATTTTATAGTCTATGAAACTAAAACTTGGAAAGCCCAATTGATTTATTGATGGTCAAAAAGTTAGAGTTTGAAAGTTAAGATGCAAGCCTGGTTCTCTGTGATAAGAAATCCTTCAATATTACATGTGGATACACCAGAAAAATAATCCATTAAAACCCCTGTAACCACAGCCTGGGAATTGATGATCTGTGTAAATCCATGGATGACTGGAATTGGGGACCAAGGTAAGGGTTGGGGGAGGTATCAAAGAACATCCTATAGCTACTTATTTGTAGTGTATAGTCAGAAGTTGAATTCTAGTTATAAGGACAAGGAGGGGTTTGTTTTTAAGAACAACAAAGTCCACAAACTAACCAACTATATATCTCCTTAATGCTAGTCATGATGAATCTGCTGTGTCTAATTTAATGAATACTGATTCACCGAGTAAATGCTCTTGGTAGCTCCTTGTTAGCACGGCACACATCAAAAGACTGTGGCATGTTTGTGTTATTCCAGCACAAACTAAGCTGTGCTTGGGGTGAGTCATCTACCCAAACCCACCCCAAGGTAACCCATGAATGATTGCAGGTGAGGGTGGGAACTGAAGAGACTGAGATTGCATTTTTAATTCACCCCTTAGGGAACTGCTACTGAGAAGGGAACTGTGCCTGTGCATGGGTGCTCTCTGGGACCCAGCCCAAAGGGGTCCTATATGTGGTGGAGAGGAGACTCCACAGTGACAAAGAGGAGAAGCTTGAAAACAATCCCCCAATCAGAGGGAGAGACCACAGGAGATTGAAGAGTCAAGCGTGCTATAGTCACAAAGGCCAGGCTTTCTCTGGTTGCCCGTTGTGGTCAATGCCAATTGTGGAACAACATTCTTTAGTATCTGAGGCACACAGATTGTCATATAAGTTTACGATCCCTGTGTTCCTGACTCTTCCAACCTAAGTCCTGCTGAGGGTATTGGGAGGGCTCCCAAAGAGTCAAAGTGGTCCCCCCAAGGAGCCTGTATAGTCACATATCTTACATGATACCTGCGGCGAAAATGCTCCTTTCCCAGGGTCAGCGAGAAGCAGAAACCCAATTTCCCAGCTCGGCAGAAAAGTCCTAAGGTTACTTTGTGAACTGTGATTCATAGGACAGTGGGCATCTGTTTGCATTGATTCCCAGACACCAACACGCTGGATTAGCATTTTGATGATGTTTGCTTGTTTGTTTGTTTATTTATTTATTTATATTAGTACATGCTTTGAATAATGCTTTAAAGCATTTATGAGTTCTCTTCTGAAGTTTTCAGAGAGAGAAAAATCGTGTATACTAGCAGTAAAATTATATAAATATTTACTAAGCTGAAAAAGACACCTAATCTTAGAGGTCTTGTAGTATTTTGTCTCTGTGTCTCCCCCTCCCAATTCTGTTCTTACTAAGTGAGATTTCTTAATGGATAAATTGAGCACAGATAATCCATCCCTTGGGAAAGACAATAAACAGCGATCATGGGGAGCGAGCCTCCCAAAAGGTTATGAAAAAATTTTTATGAAAATTCGATGCATGACCTGGAAGGGGATAAGACTCCCAGCACCCCGGCTTCAAGCTCCTGTGGTCTCTCCCTCTGATTGGGGGATTGTTTAGCCCATGTGCAGGGCTAAATTAGCAGCACGATCGTTGGAAGGGATCACACTGAACTCTGATGAGTAGTCACAGTTTATGGAGGGCTCTGTATGGAAGACCCTTTCCCAGCAGATTGGTCGTTTTTCCTAGTCAGATGGGGGAATTACTTCAAAAAGGTCAAAGGCGACCATTGCAACAGTCGTGACAGCTGCGTCTCCCCCAGCTGAGATCCCCAGTGTTCACATGCAGTTCTAGGCCACGTAGACTGGATCAGTTTCTGCACATCGCTGTGTTGCCCCTCTATGCTTTTCTTGCCAGAAGGCCTTAAGAACAAGGTCTGCAGACGAGGGGAGGTGGTGGTGAAGCGTCCAGTGTCAGGAACCCACAGGCAAAGAGGCCTGGAGGAGGTGTCTGTCTTCTCCAGATCTCCATCAGTAAGATGTCATGACAAGTTGTCTCCTCACTTCGATTCTGCCTTTGCTTGTAACCTATTCAGAGTGACTTTGCTCAGAAAACTATACATGTACAACTGCAAATGTCTACATTATGCTCCTGTGATGTTTGAATTAACTTTCTTCTCCTGAGAATTCATAGAGCATCTTTTATATTTATCTAGATGACTTAGAGCTATTTGCAGTACAAACAGCTTTAAATGTGACACTATCCCATGGTCCTAATGAAAATATCATCACTTAAGGAGTCACAAAACCAGTTAGATAAAGAATATCCTGATAGCATACTGTATTCTCGAAAACTGTAAGAGTGGATATTACATCACCCCATCACAATAGTGATGACTATGTGCAGTGATGTATTTGTTAATTAACTAGGTTTGGCCATGCTACAATGGATATATACATGAAAACATCATATTGCATTCAACAAATGCACACAAATTCATCAGTTCAAAGTAAATAAGTAAAGTATTGAAAAAATAAGAAATAAACTGGATTGAAAGTCATATCTCTATTTAAAAAAAATCAGGAGGAGAAAGTTGTTATATGGACGTAAGGATGGTTATTTACAAGTCTTTCTATATTATTGTAATTTTTTATTTGTAACATTAGTGTTTAGTTTTTCTAAGTTAATACAATAATTAATAAAACAGAAAATGGTTACACTCTTCTTTAAAAACGTTTTTGGCTTTGAGTTTATATAGGCTTCTCATTAAAAGAAAGTATTTAGTTTTCTAAAGGATTAAAACAAGCTTAGTGATTAAAAGTAGACAAGGGCATGTGAGCGATTTCTTTTACTCTTGTGTTCATTTTCCACTCTTTCCAGATTAGGTTGGGGTAAATTAATTAAATCTACTTCCTGCTGGGCAAAGTCCTTTCCTCATTACTCTGCTTCTACTCCTCTCTCTCTTCCTATTGACACGGATAGACCGTGAGACCTAAAATAGATACTCATTATTTTCCTCCTCCACCCCTCCCTGTTCAAAGCAGAGCACTGCGGTTCCGACTGTGAGACCTCATTAACACAGAGCTCAGTAAAGCCACAGGGACAGAGCAGCCCACAGGAGCAGACACAGCATAAGGCACAAACAGGAAACCAAACATCACCTAGGAAACTTGGTCTACTCTGTTTTTAACAATAGAAGAACAAAAGTAATATGGATACGCATCATAGAATGGGAGGCACCTGTCCTGGTGGTTACAGGAATTTTATCCATTGTTGCTCTTTTAGAGGAATCAGCGAAATTAGTAATCACTCAACTCTTGGGCCTCACAGTACATTTGTTCTGCTGCAAAAGTTTAAACTTACAGAGGAAACTATGTAGAAAAAATATACAGAATTTTGTGTGATATATATTGATGACATTTGGTGAAGATTTGTGACTTTGGAAGTATACACTACCCAAATTGTGAGTAAAATCTTTGCCTCTACCTTGTGAAGTTTAGAAATGTCATACTTTACCCTTTGAATAAAAAAAAAAGAATTCTCAACAAAATACTCCCTATCTCAACAATGAGAGAAAACTAGAAAACAAAGCAATTTCTAGCAACATTGTAAAAGGAACATCAGTTAACTCCCTAGTGACAAGGACTATCTTGTGGTCTGAGAATAATACAATGATTCTTGTCTACATGGCGTTAACATGCAGGTTGTCAACTCATTAACTTATGTTCTAAATAATCAGTTATAGCCTATCATTATTTTCATGATAGAATTTACATGACAATTTTGCATCCAATCTCTGTATAAGACTCCTATAGGTCAGAAGAGACAAGTATTTCATTCCTATTGTATATGAAGAAATCAAGGATCAGAGAACTTCAGTGATTATTCAAGGTCATTGCTCATGAATGACAGAAAAGGAACAAAGCATTGAGTATGCTGACTTTTTCCCTGTGTTCTGCTGGTACTTACTTAGTGTTCACGTTGTAACAGTGTTTAATAGTATGATGATTGATTTAATAGATTCATTTGTCTGAGATGCAAAGTTCCAATTTATTTGGCCAAACATTATTCTGAGTGTTTTTATGGGATTGTTTTTGGATGACATTAGTATTTAAATGAGTGAACTAACAAAAATAGATTGTCTTACATAATATGAATTGGTACCATTTCCATTAGTAGAAAATCAGAATATAGAATTCTGTCTCTTGACATTCCATCAGCTCTTTTTATTTCCATAGCCATCTGCCTGCCTCTGGGCTTGAACTGGGACACCAGTTCTGCAGATTTGGAATTCACCAGTCTCCATAATCATATGACAGTATTCTTTACAATAAATCTCTCTCTCTCTTCATATATATATATACATATATATAAAGTGCACACATATAATTTGCATATGTACACACTAAAGATACATAATAATGTATATTCCACTAAAATTGTATACATGTTTCAGCAGTTTATTGTACTAATAAATGTCTGGAAACTCATGGCCAGCACTTTGAGCACGTCCTGTAATTGTAGAGACTGAGCCTAACTTGCATTTATCTCATGATATCTCAGTAAATTTGGTATTAAGATATTCATACAAATTTTTCTTTTCTCATTTATGCTTATTTTTGGCAGACTCTATGTATGCAAAATCACACAATCGGAGTGTCTGTGTGGCTATAGACATACATAAAGAAGTAGATTTATGCTATGTATCTAACCCATTAACCTCTTAGAAGTAGCAAAACTCACAATTTGTGTTTGTAAAACCTAAAGTTAAAGGAACATCATTGCTTACCTTTAATGAACAAAAGAATAATTGTATATAATTTTTTATATAATCACTGTCATTTATAAAAGAAGTGACATTATTTTCTAGACTAGGAACTTGTAATATTTTTTCATAGCTTTTAAATTTGGAAAAACCATTGCCCTTCCAAACATTTTCTGTATAAATGCCTAAAATTTATTATAATTTTAAATATCTTCAAAGAATATATATTTATTGTATCAGTACTACATATAAGAATTAAATTTCTTTTCACCAAATATTTGAAACAATAGACCTTTTACCATTCTGTAAAGAAGTTGCCTGCTGTCTACAGTGACAATTTAATCATATTTACCTAATGGAGTTACATTCTTTCATGTTTCTTCCAGTTTTATCACTTCTGAAATTTATTTCTAAGACAGAAATGTAGGGAAGGAGGAAAAGTGAAGCAGCTGAAAGAGTTAAGATGCACTATGTGCTCATACTAACTTTCCATGATGAATGTAACCGTTATGTACTGCAAACATGTTCTACTAAAGATATAAATAAAAGAGTTCATATAATTCATCCAAGAGGCAATTGCTGTATACACCTTAAAACCATGATGTTAGGTAAAAAATTCAGACATAGAAGCTTAAATATCGCATTGTTGCTTTTACTTGGGAAACCCAGAATAAAAAATAAAAAGAAAACAAATAATAGATAATAGGCAGTAGGGAGACAAATGGTTCTCAAAGGGGAGGAGGATCAAGAGATGAAGAGAGGGGAAAGGACGGGATGAGAAAGATGGATTGTGAGGTGTCCTGTGCATGCACCAACTCCTCCCAAAGAATGTAAACATTATGCATCACACATAAGTCCCAATCAACTAAAGTTTTAAAAATAGGAAAAGTTCCTGCACATATGAGATATATCTATAATTTGCCAAAAATAAAAGTAAAGCTATAGACTCTTTTCATGGAAAAGAATTAAAAATCCTTAATAAAATATTTGTGAGCTAAATCTAGGAACGTATGTAAAATAAGATAGACTTTTCCAGGAATCCTAGACTGATTTAGCATTAAACAAAAATTTAACAATATGCTTCATATCAACCTAAATATATAATCCTCTGAAAAGATATGAACACCATGTTTTGATGAGAAAACCTATATTCAAATCATACCAAATGTGCAGATAAAAAGAAATTTTATGTGTTATTTGTGAAAAGATCAGAAGGCAAAGACAACTTTTGGTGTGATTTGTCAATCTCTAAAAACATGGCCATGCATTTTAGATATTATCATGTGTTATTCAAAAATTCTAGTACTTTAAATAGATCCTCATAGGTAAGATAGATGCAAATAAAATCATTACTGAGTGAATTGTTAAATACATGTGGCTTAATAACATATTCTCTCTACTATTGTGTATCTTAGCTTTTTCAAATAATTTTTTTAAAATGAAAAAATATTTTATGACTTTAGAGAAAAAAATTCCCTCTTTGTATATCCAAATTAACAGTAAAACGCTAGATAAAACACAGATTAGTAACAATGAATATATGTATTATACATTTTTTTTCCTTAGTCACCCTTGAGAATTTTTATAAAGATGTTTGAAAGTTAGGTGCTACACATATTGTCAAAACATATTTCTTTAGATGTAATTGTTTCTCTTTGGTAACAAAATTTGAATTTTGCAAATATCTTGCAACAGGCCACTCCCATTTCTGAGGAATGTCAGAGGAAAGCCATTTTCTGAGTAAGGTTTGAGCCCCAAGCTCCGCTTCTGAAGCATGTCCTGCGGCGCTGTGCTGACCCGAGGCCGCCTCTGTCCCTACTGTGCCCGGACGCGGCCTTGAATGCGGCAGGGGTTCCAGAGAGACAAGTGAAATGAAAAATTATGAAATGCAGCATTTGTCTGTCATTATGTGACCCAATTTCTTATGTACTGTGCTTTTTTAAATATAAAAATGCATTTCAAGTACACTGCGAGCAAATCAAAGCAAAACAAAACACAAAAACAGAAATAGAAACACCCAAAACCAAACCAAAGCAAAATGAAACAAAAAACCTTCTTTTACTAGCAACACTTAAAATCCTCTTTTCCCTGGCTTCTCAGACTGGGATACTCGCTTTAACTGCACCAACTCCCACGGACAGCTTTCAGCTCCTCTGCAGGGCCCTGCCCCAAGAGCAAGAAGAGGACCAAGACGGAAAATTCTCCGAGTGTCCTCGTCTCTAAAACCACATATAGGTCAGGGATGCCCATTCTCACCCGCCAGAGTCCTCTGGTAAAACGTGGGGTTCCCCTCCTTACAGATAGCATAAGAGCTGTGAGAATCCTCAGGGGACAGGACAGAGTATTTATGTACTTCTGAGAGTTTCATAAATACAGTAATATAGTTCAGGCTTTTCTGATGGCCTGATTGGGAAGGATTCTTACAAATGTCAGTGGCAGGAAACATCGTCACACAGCCACAGACCCTCTCCCCACCGCCCAGCACATTGCCACATTCACTGCAACCCTGGGGACAGCGCAAGTCCCCCTCAGACCCTTTCTCTCAGCAATGACATCGGATGATTCGATATTGCTTCTACACAGAGTCCCAGGAGGAAAAAGAACCCTGGCCTGGAAAAAAGAGTTTTTGAATAATTTCCTTTTTCCCCAGATTTAAGACAGTGGCTGCTTCATCACCCATCCCACTGCTGAATTTGAAACGAGACATACTTCAGTTGTGAGTTCTGGAGAAGAAGAGAAACATGGCATGGATCTTTAAATAAAAATACAGATTTTTGAAAATTGTTGTGGGACTAAAATAGACCCCAAACTGCATATAATTAATGTATACAATTTGGGCAATTTGGATATATACATCTTTGAAGCTGTCATCACAGTTGTGGTAAGAGACATGCTCCATCACCCTCCAAATTTCCTTGTGTTCCTTTTCATGGAAGAAGATATTGAGACAATTTACAGTTTTACCGCACTGTTAAGTGCACACTGCTGTGCACTACAGATACAAAGTTATTGAACAAACCTCTAGAATTTGTCCATCTTCACCTTGCATGTTGAAACTTTACACCAATAAAAACAATTGTTTCTCTTCCCATTAATCACATGGTAATTACCAATGTATTCTCTATTTCTATGAGTTTGTCAATTGTTGCTATCTCATATAAGAAGAATCATGTAGCGTATGTTCTTCTGTGACTGGATTATTCCATTTAGCATAGTTTTCTCCAGGTTCGCTCATGTTGCCAGAATGACAACATTTGACAGAATTTCCTATTTTATAAAACTGAATTATATGTATAGACCACATTTTCTGGTCATTCATTTGTCAGTTAGCATTTGGGCTGCTTCTGGTTTTCTGGCTCTGGTCTGGTGATTCATGTTGCAGTGTACATGAGTTCAGATGCCTTTGAGATACTGATTTCACCTTCTTTGCATGAACACACAGACATGGAATTGCTGGGTCACATGGTCGTTCTTTTTTTTATTTTCAAAAGCAAAACAGAAAAAAGGATAGAAATGATACAGAATTTTAAAAACTAGTAGGAAATTAACACTAATTAATGCATTGCATATTGTTATCTTAGAAGGAGTTGTTCAGGTTACAAGATTTAGGCACAAAAATGATCAATCAAACAATGAAAGCACAAATTGTCTTTTGGATGAACTAACAGAGATTAGTAGTATAGTTATCTATCTTGCATATATATATATATATATATATATATATATATATATATATAATCTTTTCCCTTCTTCCTTGAAAGAAAGTGCTCAAAAGAAAGGAACAGCTGGGATATTTTTTTATTTTCTAAGGAACCTCCATACTCTTTTCCAAAGTGACTGCAAGCTTTGGCTGAAGGAAATGCTTTCATCATGTCACACATAAGGAAGATAACTTTCCTTTCCTGTGTGACCTTCTGAATGATGGCAGAGGCCATGTCTGTGGCCTGTGTTTGCAGAGTTTCTGTCACTTTGGAAGAAAAGCCGAACTTTTGAACATACACTTTAATAATGTTCTTCAGTTCTCCCTGTCAGAACAGTATCTCTGTAATCACTTCTCCAAAGCCTGCTGTGAAAAGGTTTGAATTCAGAGTGATGGCTTTATACAGGTATGGGGAGCAGAAGTAGTATTTATATGCAGCACAATACATTTACAATCTCATGGGGGAAAATATTCCATCAAAAACAATTTATCTTTTAAGATCAGCAGAAGGAAAGTTACTGAGTCAATATCATTATTTTCTGTAGCAAAAAACATGCTTTATGTACAAGAGATGGGCTATTTGTTTTTTAAATCACAATCACAGTTTCAATTTTTCCATGTCATTTGTGATAATTCTTGGTAAGTAAGTCTTGTTCTGCAATGTTATTCTAGGGCTGTGGAGTATTGCATACTAAGTCAACTTACAAATTTCACATTCAAATCTAAGATGAAGACCTGGCTTTAGACTATTCATTCATCACATCCTTACCAAGAATCTGTGTTTAGGAGTTTGTGCATGTGAGATGTGGATGAGTGTGTATGTGCACACAACGTGCTAGTGCCGTGTGTACATGTGCAACTTTGATGTGTGTGTGTGTGTGTGTGTTGATGTGGGGTATATGTGGAATGCTGTGGGTTGTGGTGTGTGGTATGTCCAGCATAAACAGCTTGGTGTGTGTGAATGTATGTCTGTGACTTGTGTGTGTTCACCTCGTGTGCTTTGCCTTTCTGTCTAATCAGAAGAGGTTTCCTACCTGAGTTTAGAGCAGAGACTGAAAGTCTACGCGATCTAAGTGTGGCTCACGCCCCTCCCTTGGAACTCACAGAATTGTATCTTTGCTGGTGACATTCAGAAGACCAACCATAAGGTTCTGAGACACAAAAATGTGAACACATCCTTGGGACTGGTCCCACTGTGTTTTCATTGCTGGGGCATCTGGGGACTGGGAGGGATCCTCTGAGTAGCCCCAGTATGTGCACACAACGTGCTAGTGCCGTGTGTACATGTGCAACTTTGATGTGTGTGTGTGTGTGTGTGTGTGTTGATGTGGGGTATATGTGGAATGCTGTGGGTTGTGGTGTGTGGTATGTCCAGCATAAACAGCTTGGTGTGTGTGAATGTATGTCTGTGACTTGTGTGTGTTCACCTCGTGTGCTTTGCCTTTCTGTCTAATCAGAAGAGGTTTCCTACCTGAGTTTAGAGCAGAGACTGAAAGT
>RJWM01036746.1:0-17982 GCA_004363535.1 Dasyprocta punctata
GCCGGAAGGCGCAGGGCACCACGGGACAGCGGGGCGTAGAGGCTCACGGGATACACCGTGGTAGTTAAAGGGCCAGCAGCCCACCTACGTGGTAGGAAATTGCAACGATTTGCAATGAGAAGTAATATTGTTGGTATTTATAGGGTGCTTATGTGCTTTATAAAATTTACCACCTTATGGTCTTTATACAAAAAACTGAAAACTTACTGGTTGGCATGAGCTCAACCGGTAAACTACATGCTCCAGGTGCCAAAAATATTTTTAACATTGAAAAGACATACACATATTGGCAGGGATTTAGCTCAGTGGCCCAGCGCCTGCCTGGCAAGGGCGAGGTCAGGAGCTCAATCGCGGGTACCAAAAAAAAAAAAAAAAAAAAAAAAAAAAAAAAAAAAAAAAAAAAAAAAAAAAAAAAAAAAAAAAAAAAAAAAAAAAAAAAAAAAAAAACAAAACAAACAAAAAAAAAAAGTATATATACATGATCATGGAGAAAGGGAAGTAAAAAGAACTAAAGTCTGTTATGCACCTGTACCAACTCCCCTCAACGAATGTAATCATTACATAAACTGGTCTAATAAAAATTGTAAAAATTAAAAATTGATGATTAAATATACATAATTTGCATGCTGAGAGTCAAACCCAAGCCCCCATACATACTAGGAAAGTGACCCCTTCCGCAGGTTCAATTAAGGGAGGAGGAAGAACAGGAGGAGGTGGAGGAGCAGGAGGGAGAGGGGAAGAAAGAGGAGGTGGAAAGAAGGCTGAGCATACGGCTCAGTGGCACAGCACCTGCCAGGCAAGCACAAGGTCAGGAGTTTGAATCCTGGTACCAAAAAAAAAAAAAAACAAAACCAGAAAAACTACTCTGTGTTGGCTGCCTGACTTTGTAAATAAAAGATTTATTGGAACCACAGGTGGGATCAGGTATAAGCTGAAAACTTCAAATTTTAAATGCAAGGTATAACTCTGTTTAAAAACCTTCACATTTTTCATGGGTTTTTTTTCATCAGTTTTTAAAAAGTAGCCAGGCATGGTGGTGCACTATTGATCATGCAGTAGAGCAAGACCTCATCTTAAAACAAACAAAGGAAATGCAAAAACACTACATAAAAATATTATCTTTATTTCTCTTTTTTTGGTCTTTTTTCGAGGTACGGTTTCATTATAAGGTTCAGGCTGGCCTTGAACTAGCAGTGATCCTCCTGCCTCAGCTTCCCAAGTGCTAGGATTACACGTGTGCACCACACCTTTTTGTGTGTGTGTGTGTGGCACTGGGGTTCAAACTCACAACCTTGTGCTTGCCAGGCAGGCGCTTAAGCCACTGAGCCAAACTCCCAGCCCTGGTTTTTTGAGGTAGGGTCGCACTGTGTAGCTCAGGTCGGCCTTGCACTCGAATTGTAGCCCAAGCCGGCCTCGAACTCACAACGCTCCTCCTACCTCGCCTCCCGAGTGCTGGGATTAAAGGCGTGCGCCACCACACCCGGCTTCACATCTGGTTTTTATCTCTATTTCTGAGACAGGGTTTCACCACTTGGTCCATGAAGTCACTACATAGACCACACTGGCTTGAACCAGTGACCCTCCTGCCTCAGCCTCCCGAGTGCTGGGATTACAAATCTGCCGCCACACCGCGATTTATCTCCACTTTGCCCACGGGGAGGCGCAGGCACAGAGAAGTGAGGTGACCTGCCGAGGCCACACGGGGAAGAAACAGGCAGCGCTGAGGGCTGCGCCTGGGTGGCTGTTAGAGGTGCTGGGCTCCTCGGGGTGCATGTCTGACACAGGGTCTTGCTGTGGCCCAGGCTGACCCTGCACTCATGGTGATCCTCCTGCTTCAGCCTCCTGAGGTCGGGATGACAGGCACATACTGCCACCCTGGCCTGTGGGCCCCCACGAGCCATGCGAGATCCCGTCCACTCTTCTGCTCAGGACGAAGCATGGCGGGGACGAAGGGTTGGCTTTCGGCTATGCTGGTTTGTTTTTTTTTGAGACGGGGTCTCACTGTGCAGTTCAGGCTGGTCTCCAACTCACAAGGATCCTCCTGCCTCAGCCTCCAGCGTGCTGGCATCACACTGGCTATGCTATGTAATAAAACTATGAAACGCGAGGGACGGGGTGGGCGGGGAGGTTGGCCTGGGTCCTCTGGGGGCCACCTAGGTGCCCGCCCCCGACAGGCTGGTGCTCAGGGCTGCTCGGAGCTCCTCGGGGGCGAAGACGCCCAGCTCTGTGATGATGCCGCCGGTGATGAGGTCGTGTGGGGTGACATCGAAGGCGGGGTTCCACACCCCAATACCTGCCCGGAAGAGAAGACGCGGAGGAGGCGGGGATTCAGCTTTGTGAAGACCCTCAGCTGTCGTCACCTGTCCGCCACAGGGGAGAGCCCATGAGAACCTGGGGTTTTCATTCCAACACTGGACAGAGACTGAGTCCAGCAGCAAGGTGACAAGGGCGGGTCTCCCTGCCCCTCCTGGACAGTCGCTGCCCACAGAGGCTGGAAAGTCTCTGCCTTTTAAAATTTTTTTGGTACCGGGGATTGAACTCACAACCTCACACCTGCCAGGCAGGAGCTTAGGCCACTGAGCTAAATCCCCGGCCCTATTTTTTGAGACAGGGTCTCACTATGCAGTTCAGGCTGGTTTTGAACTCACTTTGTAGCCCAGGCTGGTCTTGAACTCACAAGGATCCTCCTGCCTCAGCCTCCCGAGTGCTGGGATTACAGGCCTGAGCCACCGCACCTTGCTCCCCTCCTGATAGCTCACCGGGTGCGGCAATCCTGACCCCGTTCACGTCGGTGAGCTCGTGGCCCGGCCGCTCCTCGATGACGATGTCCCGGCCGGTCTCCAGGCGGAGGTCACAGGAGGAGCTGGGGGCAGCCACGTAGAAGGGGATGTTGTGGTGCTTGGCGGCGATGGCCAGCTGGTAGGTGCCCACTTTGTTGGCGGTGTCTCCATTGGCGACCACTCGGTCAGCTCCCACGACGACGGCTGGGAGCAAGGAACCGGATCGAGCGGTCAAGCAGCCCAGTCCTGGCGTCGAGGGGCCCCACGCGCGCCCGCTGCGCACCTGACACGCCCCGGTGGGCCATGGCGGCAGCCGCCATGCTGTCGGCGATGAGGGTGGCGGGGATGCCCTCGTACACCAGCTCGAAGGCCGTCAGCCGCGCGCCCTGGTTGTAGGGCCGGGTCTCCGTGCAGAAGGCGCACTCCAGGCGGCCCAGCCGGTGCAGAGAGCGGATCACACCTGTGGGCAGGGGCAGGGTCAGTGCGGGGGCTTCGCCCAGGCTGTCCCCTCTCTGCCTCCCCAGATCCTCCCCTGATGCCGCGGGGTACACAGCTGTCCCACCTCTCTATCTGTGCCGGCTTTTTTCCTTAGTGTTTAGCATCTTTTTTTGTTTGTTTGTCTGAGACAGGGTCTCACGTTGCAATTCAGGCTGGCCTTGAACTGAGGTGATTCTCCTGCCTCAGCCTCCCAAGTGCTGGGATTACAGGCATGCACCACCATGCCTGGCTTAGCATCTTTTTCTCTTTTTGGAGGGCAGTACTGGGCAGTAAACCCAAGGCCTTCTCACTGAACTACATCCCCAGCACCCCCACCTTTTTTAAAATTTTGAAACACAGTAGTTCAGGCTGAAATTGAACTCACTGTGCAGGCCAAGCTGGGTCTCCAACTTGCAGTGCCTCTCCTGACTCAGCCTCTCAAGTACTGGGATTACAGGTGTGCACCACCATGGCCAGCCTGAGCCAGGTTCTTGCTAAACTGCCCAGGCTAGACTCAAACTTGAAATATTTCTGCCTCAGCCTCCCAGAGTGCTGGGATTACAGGCATGTTCAACCACACCCAGCCATTTATCATCCGCAATCACCTCTTATGTAGTTGTCTTATTTTTTTGCAACTGGGGATGAAACTCAAGAGTCTTACACTGAGCTGTACCCCAAGCCTTTTCTCTTTTATTTCTTTTGAGGCAGAGTCTTGCCCTCTAATCCAAGCTGTCCTCAAACTCACAATCTTACTGCCTCAGCCACCTCCCAAATGCTAGCATTACAGGCATGCACCCCCACATCTGCTTTCTGCGTCTGTCTTGCTGTTGGGTGTCTGTCCATCCTCCTTCCCAAGGGCAGGCATCTCGTCTGCTTGTTCAGTGCTGTGTCCCTAGGGCCTGGCATGCGCGACACGAGGCATTTAAATTCCCAAGGATGAGGGTGGAACCTCAGGAGGCAGGAAGATGTCCGGGAGAAAGTCAGCCACCATGAACTTCCCTACCTGTCTCTGTCCTGGTCACAGCTCCCAGTCTTACTCGGGGGGCTCACCCCCTCCCTGTCAGTCCTCTCAGGGGCCACACCTTGTTCCTCTTCTAGGCCTATGGCTCAGGTAGCTCTGGGGTGGGCAGGCAGCCCTATCAGACCTCATGAGATACGAGAAAACTGGTCTGCGATGCTTTGAGCGCCTGGACCTAGCCGTACCTGAAACCAGCCCCTTAACTGTATCCATACAAGAATGAATACGGTCACATGCTGTTTTCCTGGGGGTGCAGCAGTTCAGGCTTAGCTCTTTCTCCTTCCTGGTGGTGGGGATTGAACCGGGGGCCTCATGCAATGCTTATGCTTTCACCACCGAACTACACTTTAGCCACCTAGTTTTTCTCTTGTGCCCCAAGTGGCGCCTTCCCATCCCCGCTACTCACCCAGGGCTGTGCCGTAGCCAGCGGTGGCCAGCGCGCCAGTGTTGCAGTGGGTCAGCACGGTCACCTTGCCACCCTGGGGGGCTGCCCGGTCCAGGAGGTGGTGGGCTCCCAGGTCCCCGATGCTGCGGTTGTCCCTGAGGTCCTTCGCCAGCATGTCCTCGGCGTAGCGGATCACCCTGGGGCCGAGGACAAGGGGCTCTCAGCGCAGCCTGGGACCTCAGGGCCCGGGCCGGCCCCTCCTGTGGCCCGGTAACGTTCTGTGGGGCTCCCCCGAGGCCGGGATCCTTCAGCCACCACCTCGAATCTGTCACCGTGTGCGCTCCCGTGGGGCTAGAGCGCGCCTGGAATCGGTCGGTGGGACCGGGGCGGAGGTGAAGAGGAGGGGCAACGCCAGATTCCTGCACAGCACAGACTGAGCGCGAGGAGGCACACGAGGCCCCCCGGCGCTCCGTGCCTCGGTTTCCCCGCCGGGCCCCTACCTCTCCCGCACCGCCTCCTCCGTGGCGCCGGCGCGCGCCGCCTCCCGGGCCGCGGCCTCCCCCAGGTCGCGGGCGGCGCGGGCCATGTTGACGGCGGTGGGCCGCGCGGTCACCAGGAGGCCCAGGCGCTCGCGCACGAAGGCGGCCAGCTCGGCGGGGCCCGGGCCCCCGGCGCCGGCGCGCAGCTCCACGGCGAGGCTGAGGCAGCCGACCAGCGCGATGGCGGGGGCGCCGCGCACCTTCATGGCGCGGATGGCCTCCCAGGCCTGCTGCACCGAGCTCACCGCCTCGTAGCGGCTCTGCTGCGGTAGCAGCAGCTGGTCCAGCACCTGCAGGGAGCCGGGCGTGTAGCGAATGGACTCCAGCGCCATGCTTGCGGACGCCAGTGCGCAGGCGCGAGGGGCGGAGCCTCCGCGGAGAGCTGCGCGCGCACGCGCCCGTCTGTCCAACCCCAGCCCTACGGCGGCCTCCTAGGGACAACGCGGCAGCCTTCGTGGGGCCCCTCCCGGGTTCCACACCTTGACCCCCAACCTCAGGGCGGCACCCGAGGTCTCCAGGACGTCGGATCTCACTGTTAACGCAGCTTTACCGCGGCTCCCCACCTCCAGGCCCCCCAGTAAAATGATTTGCCCCCCTCAAATAATCCTGGTGGTCTCACTACGCCGAGGCACTGGCTGGGGACCTCCCACCCCAGTACTGGGGACGGACCCGGGGCCTTTACTCCGAGGTCAGACCCAGTTCGTTTTGTCTTTTTGAGACAGGGTCCCACCATGTGATGCAGGCTTGCCTTGGGCTCGCGTTATAGCCCAGGATAGTGTCGAACTTGCAACGATCCTCCGGCCTCAACCTCCTGAGTGCCGGGGTGACCGGCGTGCCCCACCATGCCTGGCCTGTCCCTCGCTTGTTTGAGCCTCTTTAGGTTGTCCAGGCTGGGCTTCAACTTGGCCTCCTCCTGTCTCAGCCTCCCAGCGTACTGGAAGTACTGGCCCACACCACCATGCTGGACTTCAGTCCAGTTTTTAACTGCTTCCCCCAAAGCCGTCTCCCCCCACGTGAAGGGCCAGCAGGGCAAGCTACCGCCTTCAGAAAGGTGGCCACAGGCAGATTCTGAGTTTGGCGAAGTCAGCCAGGGCCCAGGAGACGGCAGGGGCCCAGTGGTGTTTGTGACATCCTGTCTAACGCCAAGGTGTGGGCCGTGGACCAAGGTGGACGCACCACTGTTTCCTGGGCCGTCGGGACTTCTCCATGAGGTCCCCGTGGGCCCCCAGAGCTTGGCCTCTGTGTCTTACTCTGGCCCCGCCATGGGGTCCCTGCTGCCCGGCCCCTCTTGCCTTCCAACTGCAGGACCTCAGGCCTCTCAGGGTCACCTGTGACCCAACTGCGGTCCCAGGGCCGCGACTGTAACCCAAGGCAGGGACAAAGAACAGAGCTTTAATGTTGGGGAGTCGGGGTCCTACAAGGTACAGGCGCCCAGCAGGACCGAATAAATAACTACAAGGCTTGGAACGTGAGGTGTGGGGGGGGCTCGAGAGGAGGCCTGCAGCCCTGGGGGCTCCCAGGGCCCCTCACTCGCTGCTCTCCGAGTCCGAGTAGTCGGCCACCAGTGAGGAGGAGCCAGCCGAGGTCTGGGGCCCGTCCTGGCCACTCTCCTCTTGTTCCCAAGGCGCGCTGGTCGTGGGGCTCTTAGCTGTGCCCCTGGGGCAGTCCTCAGGGGACGCAGGTCCATTCTGGGGGTTCCCTTGTGGCTCCTGGGGTGTGTGTGGGTCAGCGGTCTGCTGGGGGCTCCCTGGGGCGTCCCTCGACCTCTGCCGCCTCACGATGCCCAGGTCGCCCACTGTGACGGGGGTGCAGGCGGGGGGCCCAGCCCTGCGGCCCTGGGCCAGTTTCTTCAGCACGCTGCTGGCCTTGCTGGCGCCGGCGCCGGGGCCCGGGGCGGCAGGGAACCAGGAGCGGCTGATGATCTCGGCGCGCTTGAGCTTCTGCTTGTCCTCGTAGGCTAGGGAGAGGGGACATCAGGGGAGCTGGAGGAGCTGGGGGTCCAGCACGGTGGCGGGGTGCTTCCCCAGTGTGTGTGAGGCCCTGGAGACCCCCCCAGCAGCCTCCCCGCCCGGCCGCACTCACAGTCCAGTGTGTGGAACCTGAGCAGCGCGGCCAGCCTGCGGTCATCCTCGCTCTCGGGCACCAGCGGGATGGCCAGGCTGGCCTTGGCCTGCAGGGCCTGGTCCCGCTCCTCCTCCTCCTGCGCGGCCTTCTTCTTCTCCTGCGGGGACGGTGGGGCGGGGTGAGCTCCCGTGAAGGTTGGTGACGGTCTCCCCCAGCTCGGCCACCTTGGCAAGAGTTTGGGCTGGGGACCGCGGTCGCTGGCCATCTCCCTACTACCTAGGTCGCTGTGGCTGGCCCGCCTTCCTGGGAAAGGCGCCCTGATCTGGTTGGGTCACTGCCAGCCAGGGACACCCACGGCACCCGATTCCCCAGCGACACCGTGCTTGACGCTGACAGGAAGTGCCGCTGCTAACTTACGCCGTCCACACTTCCCGGGATCTGTCCGTCTTTAGTGCACGCTACAGTCACAAGGCAGCCACTTTTTCCCCCGGAGGCCGCTCTTGCTCTGTTCCCTGGCCTCACCTTGAACACCCAGAATCAAGAGATCCTCCTGCCTCTGCAGGAGCCCTACAGTGTTTTTGTGACAGTGCCACGGACTAAAGGTGTGAGCCCCATGGAGCAGAGGGGGAAACCAAGGCACAGAAGATGCAAGTGTCTGTTACACTGGGGGTGGGAGGGTGGGGCACTGGCTGGTTTCAAAATTTTTTTTTTTTTTTTGCGGTACCAGGGATTGAACTCACAACCTCGCACCTGCTGGGGCAGGCGCTTAAGCCACTGAGCCAAACTCCCTGGCCCTAGTTTTTTGAGGCAGGGTCGCACTATGTAGCTCAGGCCGGCCTTGCGCTCGCGTTGTAGCCCAAGCTGGCCTCGAACTCACAACGCTCCTCCTACCTCAGCCTCCCGAGTGCTGGGATTAAAGGCGTGCGCCACCACGCCCGGCTTCAAAATTTTTTTTGTACTGCTAATCAACTCAGGACCTCCTGCTCGCCAAGCGGGCGCTGGGGCACCACTGAGCTCCATCCGGGGCCTTGGCATCCCCAGGGCCGCCGCACCCCGCCCCTCACCCGGAAGCGCCTGCGCAGTAGGCTGTTGAGCGCGAAGTCATCCTTCCAGGCGCTCTGCGCCTCCTGCAGGTGGCTGAGCGTGGGCAGGGCCCTGTGCAGCGTGCCGCGGTCCGCCTCGCCGTGCTCCAGGCGGAACATGGCATCGGTCTCCAGCTTCTGCTTCGTCTCGTGTTCTGCAAAGGCCCGGGGTGTCAGGGTGGCTGTGGGACCCCGGGCCCCTGAGGCTGCGCGGGCCGGGCCGGGGCCTCACCTGTGGGCAGCACCTGCTCGCCGTCCTCCGGGTCCCAGCGCTCCTCCTTGCGCTGCGCGCCGCTCACGATCACGTAGTCGCAGTTGGCGGGGTCCGTCTGCATCTCGATGTAGTTGACGCACAGGTGGCATTTCATCCGGAACCTGGGGGGCCCAGCGCTGCGGCCACCGCGCGGCTGGCTCTGCCCGCCCCGCCCCGCGCCCCGCCACATGGAGAGCCAGCGTCCACGCCGCGAGCCCTCCCACAGGTGCTCGGTGCCAGGGCTCAGGGGCCGCTTGCCCTCGGAGGGGCTGGTGGTTCGGGGGCAGGGGCGTCACAGCGCAGGGGAGGGCAGTGGAGGGAGAGGCAGCGGAGCCATGGAAGGCTCTGGGGGAGGGCCGTTCCCTGACCCTGCAGGCCCCTCCGCCCGCCTACCTGTAGATGGGGGTGGTGTAGTAATTGCCCACTTTCTTCTTCTCTGCGTTGTACCGAACACCTGCGGGGTACGGGGGGCAGCTCAGGCCCGGCTGTGCCGCACAGCCCCACCCACAGGATGGCACCCCAAGCGGGCAGGTCCTGGGGACACCCACAGCGGCTCACGCCGGAGGTCTGGACCTGAATCCCGGCTCCACGGCCCACCTCTGTGCAGCCGTAGGCGGGGTGCCTTGGCCCCCTGGGCCTCAGTTTCCCTGTTTAGTCAGGGAGGATGACTGGGATGCCTGCTGCACTGGACCCTTGGCGAGACTCCTGCAGCTAAGACGGCAGCGGCTGCACGTGGACGGGGGCACCTGGCAGCCGTTTAGCAAGCCTTGGCTTTCAGCCGGGCGTGGTGGCGCACTCCTCTAATCCTGGACTCGGGAGGCTGAGGCAGGAGGCTCACCGTGAGTTTGAGGCCGGCCTGAGCTGCATAGCGGGGCCCTGTGTGTGTGGAGGGGGAGCCTTGACTTTTACTTCCTTAATTTTATGTATTTACGTTTAATGCAGGGTCCTTTTGCTGTCCAGGCTGGCCTCGAACCCCCAATCCTGCCGCCCGCTGCTCCCCACTCTGGGACCACGCGTGTGTGCACTGCCTCGGCCCTGGTGGAGTCATCTAGACCCCTGGCTTCTGACCCGCAGTGATAAAGCTGCCACTAGAAAACCAGCGCTGCTGGTTGGTGGATGGTGTGTGTGGCCTGCCTCAGTTTCCCTTTTCTGGGAGGCGGCCTGAGCCCATGGACCTGAGGTGCCTGGCCTGGAGGAGGGGTGCTGCCCGAGAGGCTGAGGGGGAGCTGAGCCCCGCACGGCCCCCCATGCCTCGCCCCTTCCCCTGCGGCGCTGTCCACAGAGACCTGAGGGTCAGGTGCAGAGGCTCTGGGGCGGGGGGCGCGGTCTGTTCACTGCGGCCTTCGTGCTGGGTGTTTTCTGTAGCACTGGGACCCAGGAGCTGCACCCTGGAATGGACTTTATGATACACCTGGCTCCCCACGCCCTGTGAGTCAGTTGAGCGAATTAGCGGAACTCAGGGTGGGGGGCTGGGGACCCCAATTTACAGTGGGGGTTTACAGCCCCGGCGGCTGGGATGGGGAGTGTGGTGGGAAGGGGGCGACCCTGGGGACTCGGCTTCCCGGGGACGGATCCCAGACGAAAGCTGTGTGCCTGGAGGGTGGGATGGACGTGGTCTGGGGGCAGAAGCGGAGCCAGTGCTGGCCCCAGCCCTGTGCGGCCTGCTGCAGGCCGTGCGCCAGCGGAAACAGCAAGGGCGGCAGCAGCGGCCTTTCCCGGCCTTTGGCTTGGACCGCGTCGCGTCTGCTCTGGGCGGAACTGGGGAATCCAGAGCCTTCGCACGGAGCTACGTCTCCACCCTGTGTTACTCTCATTTTTACACACCGTCTCGCTAAGTTACCCAGGCTGCACCTGAACCCGTGACCCTCCTGCCTCAGCCTCCCAGAGTGCTGGGGTGACGCGCTCGCACCACCACACTAGGCTTTACTAAGCGGCTTATTGATCACACGGCCAGGGCCCTGCATCATCGCAATTTCATGGCAAGGTAAACTGAGGCACAGATAGGCTCAGTCGGGTGCTGAGGCTCCCCCAGCTAGGAAGCGGGAGTGGCTCGGACCCCGAGGGTGGCTTCCTAATCGCTCTGCGCCTTGGGTGCCTGCCCACCTGACCCGTCCCTGACCGGAGCCCGGGCGGGGAGGGCGCTCACCCATGCCGATGTGGTTCTTGCAGCCGTCGCACCAGATGTTATACGGCATCTCGAACCTGCAGGCAGACGGCCTTCTGGTTTACTCCTCTTCGAGACAGGGTCTCGTGATGTTGCTCGGCCCTCAGCTCCTGGGCCCGAGGAGCCCTCCTGCCTCAGCCTCCCAGGGAGCTGGGACTACAGAGGCGCGCCGCCCTACTGGTCCCCTGGGGCTGCCCCTGGCTGGGACTGATCTGCAGGGGTGGTGACGGACGCCCGCTCCGTCGGGCGTGGCTGTGGTCCCCTTGCCGTGGACGCGGGTGGGGAGCGGGTGAGGAACGGGCGCCCTCGCCGTCGCACATCGGGCCTCCCCGACCAGGGCGGTCGCCGCGAGTGTCTTCACCGCCTCCCTGACACGGGAGACCTGATGCGCGGTTCGCGGTGCTGAGGACGAGCTGCCGGCCGTCACCTGACGGTGGGCTCTGTCCTGAGAAGCTGACTCGGTCACGTGAAGGGGCTGCGGCCTGTCATCCCAGCGCTCTGGGAGGCTGAGGCAGGAGGGTTGGCGGGTCAAGCCTGGCCCGGGCAACTTAGCGAGACCCTGACTCAAAACCGTAAACAAAAAAAGGACTGGGGGTGGGGCTCAGGCTGAGGACCATGGGTGCAACCCCAGGGCCGACAAGATAAACTCATTTAAAAAATGACCCAGGGTGCGACAGTCGTGATGCACGGGTGACGGACGCTCACAGGGTCGCCCCTGCGCAGCGCCCCGTCCTTCCCTGAGTCATTTCTTGGCGGCCCTGGGGATGACTCCAGCGCCTTTGCGCCAAGCAAGAGCCCGGCCCCTTGGGTTCCGAGTTGAGGGCTCAGAGGCGCAGACGGAGGCCCAGTGGCCCGGGCCACGGCTCGCGAGCTGGGGCGCCTGTGGGGCACGGAGAAGCGGGGGCTTTCCAGGTGACACTGAGCACGGTGGTTCCCAAGTCACCCGTGGGCGTGGTCATCTTTTTGATTGCTGTTTTGAGACAAGGTCTCCACGTGTAGCGATCTTCCTGCCTCAGCCTCCCGAGTGGTCGCACACTGGGCCTCCCCGATCATCACGTCTGGTTGGGACTGGTGATTTTGCAACGGGGGCCTCTGCGCGGCTTGGCGCTGACCAGGAGCCTGGGCCTGGGGTCCCCGAGGGGAGCAGGACACAGCGGAGACGGGAAGGGCAGGGGGCTGGGCCTCCTATGACAGGTCGGCCGCCGAGGTGCTGGCCCCCCAGAGAAGGTGAAGGCCACGCACGGTCCCCGCCATCCCGGACTGATTTCTTCTTTGAGACAGGGCTGCCCACGCTGCCTGGAGCACCTGGGCTCCAGGGATCCTTCCGCCTCGGCCTCCCGGGGAGCGTGGCCCACACGTGGCGCCGTGCCCAGCCCTGCCTGTGAGCTCTTTGCCGCGGTACTGAGATTATTCACCCACGGAGAGGCGGCATCGGGTGCCAACCCTGCAGTGCTGGCCTGCTTCCGCCAAGCAGGGAGGCAGGAGGCGGGGCCGGCGACCAGCGCTGGGTCTCGGCCTGAGGTGGCCCTGCGAGCTGCCGTGGGCTCCTGTGTGCCACCCAGCCGAGGCCGAGACGCAGCGGGGAGCTCTAGGCCCTGCCAGCCCGGCCGGCCACGGCCAGTTACTGCCAAGATGTGAGCGCAGGTGGGCCCAGCCCTCCAAGCTCAGCAGGGGCCTCAGACTTGTTAGCGGTGACAAACGACTTCTTGTTTTGTTTTGTTACACAGTGATAGCTGACTGACACGACGACTGTCTGCTCTATGGAACCACGACCCCACCGCGCCGGGCCGACCAGGGTGGAGGGCCTTACCTGATAACGAGAATGCCCTGCGACAGCTTCCGCGCCCGCTCCCGCAGCGGGTGGCTGTTGTGGTAGCGGTTGAGAGAGCCATGCTGTGGGCCGGGGGAGAGAGGCCATCAGCACCGGTCAGCCCAGACCTCGGGTTTCCTGCTGACCTTCCCGGGCTGGCGGCCGCCCTGTCGGGTCTGGCAGTGCCCGGGGCCGGGAGGGCTTGGGGCAGTGTGGGGTTGGCCTCAGGGACGCGGCCTCCCTTGGCGTCCGGTGGGGGGTTGGTGCCTCCACCCCGCAGGGGGACTTGAATCTGCCTAGGTTCAAGTCCCTCCCGGACACAGTGCTGCATTCCCGTACAACCCGCACACGTCCTAGGTGCTCTATTATTTACTGGTCTTTTGGAGACGGAGTCTCGGCGTGTGGCTCAGACTGGCCTTGAACTCCCGATGGCGCCCAGGCCGGCCTTGAACTCATGCCGATCCTCCTGCCTCAGCCTCCCCAGTGCTGGGATGACAGGCGTGCGCCAACACACCAGGCTCATCTTATTTTAAACGGCCAGTGATCCTGTGATGTGAATTTTTTTCCTCTCTTTTGGCACGGACAGGACGAGCCCCGAGCTCGGGTCCTGCGGCCGGGATGCTCAGGGGCTGAGCCGGGGACCCCCTTGCGGTGCGGGGGTTCTGGCAGGGGAGAGGGCAACACACAGAGAACGAGTCATGGGGCAGGGCGACGTGACAGGGAAGGGTGAGACTGGGGGACCCCGAGGGGACCCCGAGGGACCGCATGAGCTCGTGCACCGGGCCGCTACAGACGCACCAGGCCCGGAGGGACGGCCACGGAGCAGAGCCCGCGTGTCACCGGCAAGGAGGCGGCAGAGAGGCCGTCCTCCCACCCCAGAACAGGGACCCTTACCTTTGCGGGGTCGAAGTCCGGAGGGTAGTACTTGTTGACGCCTTTCCTTTCGCCCTGGAAGGAGGAGACACGATGAGGGGCGCCCACGGGCAACCCTGTGGGGCAGGAGCAGGGACGGGCGAGGGCGTGGCCACCTGCACAAACCCCGACGGCGTCGGATTCTTTTTTTTTTTGCAGCACCGGGGATTGAACTCACAGCCTCGCGCCTGCCAGACAGGTGCTTAAGCTGCTGAGCCAAACTCCCGGCCCTGGTTTTTTGAGGCAAGGTCGCACTATGTAGCTCAGGCCGGCCTTATGCTCGTGTTGTTGCCCAAGCCGGCCTCGAACTCACAACGCTCAGCCTACCTCAGGCTCCTGAGTGCTGGGATTAAAGGCGTGCGCCACCACGCCCGGCTCAGGGTCAGATTCTTACCACAGTGGCCTGCGTACTTTTTGGGGGAGCACAGGTGGTCCCTGACTTTTTGTTTGAGACAGGCTCTTGCTATGTAGCCCAGGCTGGCCTTGAACTCACAGAGATTCTCCTTCCTCAGCCTCCTGAGTATGGGGACATTTAAAAACATTTTTTTTTTTTTTTTGGTGCCGGGGAAGGAACCCAGGGCCTCGGGGACGCTCGGCAAACACTCGTCACTGTGATGCAGGCCCAGCTGCTTGACCCAAGGCTTTGGACTTCAGGACAGGCAAATGTGAGCTGGTTTCCGAAGCTGCTGTCCTTTGAATTCTGGTCTTTCCCCACACTGTTCTCCCAGGCTGCTGGGTGGAGCCGGGGAGTGGCAGCACCAGGCTGGGAGGGGGATCGGCGGAGCCCCAGGGGGATCCCCTGCGTGTGGGACCCGTTTACTCTCTGTGCATGGTGGCTTCATCGGGAGGCGATGCTGTCGTCAGCTGAGGAACATTTCTGCTTCACAATGGAACTGTGCAGGCGCTAGTGGTGCACAGCTGTGAGCCCAGCACTCCGAGAGGCTGAGGCAGGAGAACTGTCAGGAATTTAAGGCTAGCATGAGTTCCACAGTAAGTTCAAGGCCAGCCTGAACTATATAGCGAGATGGTGTCTCAGAAAACCTTCCTCAGAAACAGTAAAAAATAGAAAGACGGCTGGGATGGAGTTCAGTGCAAAGGCCCCGAGTTCAGCCCCCTGTACTGCAGCACAAAAAACCAGGTGACGCTTTCAGTGCCAAGCAAAGGCTGAGAACCCCTCCTGCATCAGGTCGCGGAGTGCACGCCTGTAACCTCTGTACCTGGGGGCAGGAAGGTGGCAAATCTGAGCCCTGCTGTGCGACTCACCGAGGCCCTGAATCAAGCGAAAAATGGAACACAGGCTGGGGAGGCCGCTCCGTGGGAGGGGCCGCCTGGGTCCTGTCCCCAGTGGGGCGAAGAATGAGCCAACCCAGAGAGAACTCGAGATCCGGCTCCGAAATTGCCTTAGAGGTCGGGAGCAGGAGGACAGGCGTGACCCCGGGGAGCGGGAGGCTGCCACTCACCATCCTGGGAGCTGTGAGCGGTCCTGGCCCTCAGGGTGGGGTCACGCTGGAGACGCCCGAGACCGCCCTCCGGGGCCCGTGAAGGGGCCACGGGCTGCACGCGCTGGTGGTGCCGGCTCAAGGGGCCTCTGGCCAGGGTAGGAGGTGACCGGACAGCAGAGCTCACCTGGGGAGAGGGAGGGAGGGAGACAGAGAACCGTCGGTCCTGTCCACTCTGACCTCTGACACCCGACCTGGGCGACCCAGCCCAGACCCATCGTCTCCTGCCTCAGCCCACGGCAGCCAGGGGGCGCCTCTCACTTAAGCCCCTCCAGCAACTGTCTCTTTTTTTTTCTTTTGGTACCGAGATTGAACTCACGACCTTGCACTTGTCAGACAGGTGCTATGCTGCTGAGCTAAATCCCCGGCCCTCTTTTCCTTTTTTTATGGAATGAATTAAAAAACTGTGGCCCTGCACAGGGCATGGTGGCACACGCCTGTCATCCCAGCACTCGGGAGGCTGAGGCAGGAGGATCACTGCGAGTTCAAGACCAGCCTGGGCTACAAAGTGAGCTCAAGGCCAGTCTGGACTGCATAGTGAAACCCTGTCTCAAAAAGACCAAAAAAACCAAAATCAACCAAACAAACAAAAAACCTGTGGCCCAGGGCTGGGCTGAGCTCAGGGTTCCAGCCTGAGCACTGGAAAAAGCAAAGGCTGATGGTGTGGACATGGAAACTGGAATTTCACAGTTACTACCTTTTGCAAAATACTATCCTTTTTTTTTTTTGCGGCACCAGGGATCGAATTCACAATGTTGCACCTGCCAGACAGGTGCTTAAGCCACTGAGCCAAACTCCCAGCCCTAGTTTTTTTTTTTTGAGGCAGGGTCGCACTATGTAGCTCAGGCTGGCCTTGTGCTCACGTTGTGGCCCAAGCCGGCCTCGAACTCACAACGCTCCTCCTACCTCAGCCTTCCGAGTGCTGCGATTAAAGGTGTGCGCCACCATGCTTAGCTGCAAAATAGTATTCTTTGCGATTTTTTTCCCCTTTGACCCACTGGACCTGGCTAATTCCGTCTCCTTTAAAACCAAATCTGTGTGGCCGCTGCCTGCCCCTCGGGTGCCCCTCCTCCTTCCAGCTGAGCCGCTCTGTCCCCAGAGGCCAAATGCAGCTGGCCTGCACCTGCCGCTCCTCTGCCTCTGGCCCCCTCTCTCTTGACTGCTCTTCCCTCGGCCACCCGTGCTGGTCAGAGCCACCTCCGGCCCCCAAACTTGCTCTCTGGGACCGGAGGCGCAGCTCGGCAGCAGAGCACTGGCCCAGCACGAGGAAGGCCTTGGGTTCAACGCCTGCACGGCTGGGGAAAAAACAAAGTCGCTTCCTCCCAGGTGTTCTTGTCCCAGTATCCTATTTCTTTTTTTTCCCTTTTTTCTTTTTTTGAGACAGGGTCTCACTATGCAGTTCAGGCTGGCCTTGAACTCACTTTGTAGCCCAGGCTGGTCTCCAACTCGCAACAGTCCTTCTGCCTCAGCCTCCCGAGTGCTGAGATGACAGGTGTGCACCACCACACCCAGCACACATCATCCCGTTTCTATTTATTGGTGGACAGGCTGTCTTTCTGGTAAGCTTATCTGGGTCGTATTCTCCAAATCTAGCACAGTGCCTTGTTCCTCACGCATCTGATTGGGTAATAAAGTCAGGTATGGTGGCATGTTCCTGTAATCCTGGAACTCAGGAAGCTGAGGCAGGAGGGTTACAAGTTTAAGTCCAGTCTTGGCAACTTAGTGAGACCCTGTCTCAAACTTAAAACAAAACAAAACAAAAAACTGAAATAAGTCTGGGATGTAGCTCAGTGGAAAGGCTCTGAATTCAATACTCTGAGCCTTCTACCCGCCCCGCAAAAAAAAGAACATAAAGAAGATAAAATAATCAGTAGAGGTTCCAGAACCGTCCATGTCTGACACTGTAAAATCCAGGCAGCAGTGGGAAACTGTCTCCAATGTTTAGGAAAGACTTTTAGGTCCAATAAAAGGAAGGCCTAGCATACAATAAGGAAAGACACTGCACAGCAAGGAATGAGGGTTGGCCAGCTGTCTCTATCAAAGGCCAGGCGGTAAATATTTCTGGCTTTTTGGCCCAGAAAGACTGTGTTCAACAACTCCACTGTGCTTCACACCTACAGCAGACACTGACGATGCACTAACATTCTGCTTTATTCTTCCCACAACCATTAAAAATTTAAAACCATTCTCAGCTTGGGCCCAGTACAGAATCCTAGTTTTGACCTGCAGGCCTAGTCTACTGGCTCCTGCTTCAGAATCAGGAAACCTGGTCTCTAAGATTAGCAATCCATCCACCTATTTGCCAGGCACTGTGAATAGTCAGCCTGACACTGCCAGTTTAGCACATATCCTGAACCGTGATCTCCAGGTAATGAGGGAGGCCGTGGGCGGCTGGGGGACGGGGGTGGCATCAGAGCCGCCGCAGAGATCCTGACGGAATAGCGGGCAGTGGCGGTGCAGGTCCTAGGCGAACCCTTCCTGCCACCCACCTGGCCCTGTCTTGGTCGTGGGTGGCAGCTTTTCAGGGTCCGTTCCACTCTAAAATACCTTTGCCAACGAAATAATTTACACGCCAGCCTTTGGGGTCACAGCTCCCCGGGGTTAAATCCCAGCTCCGCTGCTCCCCAGCCGGGCGGCCTTGGCCAGGGTGTGGGTTCCCCTCGAACTGTATTCTCCCTGGGGAACGGGATGGGGACAGGACTGACTTTCCTGCGTGGCTGCGAATGAAGTGAGAGAAGGGCTTGACTAAGGAACCACTCAGCTCACAGGAGCTGTGTGTGTGTGACAGACAGAGGGACAGAGAGACATAAGGCGGTTTTGTCACCCTGGGAAAGGCGCAGGGGAGGTTTCCGGCTGCACTGGGGAGCGCTGGTCCGAAGGGCCAGGGTGGAGCCGCTGCCCGTACGCGGCCGGCAGGAGCTGGGCTCTCCGGCTTGGGGCGATCCGCTAACTCTCTCGCCTGGGAAGCAGGTTTTTTTTTTTTTTTTTTGGTACCGGGG
>RJWM01036747.1:0-17976 GCA_004363535.1 Dasyprocta punctata
AAGATGAACAACTAATTAGAAAACTGACTAAACATCAACTGTAATTTCACTAAAAAACAATGTAATGCCTTTTGAACTTTTTAAAGATACTCCATTTCACTGACAATTTTTAACATATTTTAATGAACAACTTATTCATCAGATTATCTACTAAACATCTACTGTTTTAATAGGGGCACAGGTCCTACCCTATGTGGTATACCACAGTGAATAGTTGCTATTTGTAATGACGGATATATTCAAGCTTTAAAACTTCAAGAATTCATACTATTATAAGGAAACAAACATTTTCATACACAAATGGTAGGAGTCTAAACTGGAGCAACATTTTTAGATGGTAATTTAGCAGTATCTTAAATTTAATAGGCTATTAACAGTATACTAAATGTGATAGTATCTTAATTTATCAGATTGTTAAATGTGCACACTTTTGATTAAACAATTTCACTTCAAGAAATATATTCAACAGATACAAATATCCTCCAATATGTGCACTCAACAATCACCACTCAGCATTGTTGATACAAACGAAAGCTTGGTTGTGAATTCTGTTGTGGCTAGGAGGAGAATTCTTTGATGTAGAAGACACACCCCCTAGTCTTGTGAACAACGATTTTGTATATATCAAGAACAATGAGCCAGGCGTGGTGACGCACGCCTTTAATCCCAGCACTCAGGAGGCTGAGGTAGGCAGAGCGTTGTGGGTTCGAGGCCGGCTTGGGCCACAACGTAAGCGCAAGGCCGGCCTGAGCTACATAGTGCGACCCTGCCTCAAAAAACCAGGGCCGGGAGTTTGGCTCAGCAGCTTAAGCGCCTGTCTGGCAGGTGCGAGGCTGTGAGTTTGATCCCCGGTGCTGCAAAAAAAAAAAAAAAAAAAAAAAAAAAAAAAAAAAAAAAAAAAAAAAAAAAAAAAAAAAAAAAAAAAAAAAAAAAAAAAAAAAAAAAAAAAAGAACAATGGAGCATCATTTTATCATAAAGGAAAAGAACTCTGAGCTATTCTTTCAATTTTTCTGCAATAGGAAACAGGGCAATAGATTTTTACAAATGGAAAGGAGACCAAGAGATGGAGTGGGAGTGACAGGGGAGAGGAAAAACAGATACAAGCAGAAATAAGATGTGTCATGTGCATGGACCAATGAACCACCAAGAATGTGATCATCACCCATTGCAAACACATTCTAACAGGGGAACTCCTTTGGTTAAGAAAAAGAGATGAAATATGCCATTTCTCTAGATCCGTTGTATTCCAATTTTCCATTTAGACTGAGTTATTCCAGGAGGAGGGAAGGAAAGAGGTAAAGAAATGTAAGAGAACATGTCTGATCATTCTGTTTTTCTAATATTGAAGGTTAATGTGGGGAAATTTTGAAGACATTTTGGGAAAAGAAAAAAGCTTATATTTTTCCTGCTTTTGATATTTTCTTTGTACACTGATATAGTTTGTAAGTACTCTGAATATATATGAAAAATATGGAAATTCAATTTATTAGGTATAAGATAATACATAAATATTCTTGCATCGAAGTCAATTATGATCCTATTCAAATTTGCTATACCCTTGTTTATTTTCTTCTTCAAAATTGCCAGTGTTTGAAAAATGTATGAAGGTCTATGTTATGATGGTAGTTTTATCATTTTCCCCTGTGCTGATAACAGTTTTTTGCACTTAGATTGAATGTAACCCAAGGGCTCAGAGCAACAAAAGTTAACTTTTTTGGTGATTCAGCTAATGTATCACCAGGAAGTCACTATCAAGGTCAAAGCATATACTTAGGATTCTGGTCTCACTGAGCCCTGGTTCTATGGTCATTTTGTTGGAGGCAGTTGGTCCTGTCTGTGTGAAGGTAGAGAGTGTCGCTTAGAGATACTTCCTTTCGTGACAGCTATGTTTTCTTGCTCCCTATTTTGTAATAATCCCTTTCAGAGGGACACAGATATTTAGCAGTCATCCAGCTCTCCTTCACTCTGCCTCGCCTTTGGTGTGTGTCAACGTACCCCTGAATTTTTAGACTTGCCACATTTTATTTCTGTGAACCTATCCTGACATATTACTCTCGTCCATAGAATGCACACCTGTTTCTGACTATTGTCACCAACTCACTCTGCCTGGCACAAGTCCTCCTCTTAAATGCAAGATATTGTAAGGAAACGGAGTCTCCATTGGCTTCTGTGCATTCCAGAACCCCGCAAGCTTACTAGCTGATCTGTGTTTCGAATGCAGTGAGAAGCAGTGTTTCATTTTGTCTCAGTCAACCTGGTGGCAACTAGAAGGGCAATCTGACTTAGAGAAAAAAAGCCTAATGATCTGGCATTTTAATTGGGTTCTTCAATACATACAGACATAGTTTTCATAGTTCACTTGATAGCTCGATCTCTTTCCAAATAAATAACCAGCACTAAAAAACATAATTAAGGGTCACAAAGTTTTCTGTTACCATGAGAGGATTTATTAGATAGTCATCACTCCATCACATATGACTCTTGCAAATGCCAAACGCAGCACAGCAGATGTCAGATGAGGACTTCGTTCCAGTGAAGCAGTGTGAGGCATCTGGCTAGCTGACTGGTTGCCATGGCAACAGGCATCATGTAGAGGTTCCTTGTTTCATTAGCTATGGAGCTGCTTTTTAATTAGGTTCCTGGTGACATGACCAATGGGATGATTAGACACAGTGGCAGATCAGCACAAGGCCATGTGCAGTGGACAAAGGAAATGGGAAAGACTGACCCATGGGAGCTTGGCGGTTGACCCTGGGTCCATGGTCAGGGGTGAGTTCAAGAGCAAGAGGATCAGAGGAGACAGGGTGAAAGCAGGTGGTCTCCCAGCATTAGGGGTCACAGCAGACCTTCTTCCAGTAGAGACCTTGGGCCCAGCCCTGGTCAGAGAGATGCAGTCATGGCAGGAGTTGACTGTGGGTTTCTAATAGTTTAATTCTTTTTCCTGCTAAGTCTCCTTCTATACCCAGCTGAGTAGTCACCATCACTGTGTTTATGTCATTACCAGTGTTAAGCTTATTTAAAGAGAAGCTTCCAGGCATTCTGGTTAGGGGCTTGGTGCTGGCACAGTTAGCCTGGGTTTTTTAAACAAATGTCTATACGATTGTCAATTATTCAGCCCTTGATCTTTTCCAGCACTGGGCTCTTTTTTATTTCAGCATCATCTCATTCATTTCTTCATGCACTTTTCCAGTAAGCTCAGTAATGCTTCTGTCGCCAATCATTTGATGATCTATTCCTGACTGACGTTGGGACCCATCGTTCTCTGCAATTTGGGTAATGCTTAAGGTAAATGTAAACAGAGATATGTTAACATACAAAAGCCATGCCTTAGTATATTACAGCAAAACAGCCAGTAATAAAATCAACACAGTACACCTGTAAGTTATGAAAAAGGCGATTGATGTAACTGGATTGAAAGCATGTGACTTCAAATTTAACTTATTCACAATACAGCTGATCATTCTGTTTCTTTTCCCATTCAATACCCTACTTCTCCAGTTCTATTACAAATTACTGTTGCTCCCCTTGGCGAAGTTAGTCAACTTATTTCTCCTTTATTGGATAACCACGCCTTGTTCCCCACTCTGTTCCAGACCCATGCCCAGGAGGAAGACACAAGAGCCCCTCCACCCTGTCCCTTTTCCACTCCATTCTGGGTCGAGGAGCACAGCAGGGCATTGCACAGCATGGGCTGTGAATGCTGGCACCCACGCACCAGGCCAACAGACAGGGCCAGGGGCCACCTCTGCAGCCAAGGGCCAGCAGAAACTCTTAACCCCAACTCAGGGCAGAGTCAGTGAAGTTGTATCAAGAAATCACTTTGCTGCTAGTGGAAAAAAACAGCTGTTTCTTTCAAAAGATTCCCCAAATAGGGAAACTGCTAGGGACCCAAAATATTACCTACCTGAGTCTGTCTTTGCCACCTTGATATGAATGATGCCCTCATTGTTGTCAATTTTGTTTCTGTATTTAACACACCTACAGACATTGCTATTTTTAAACTTGGATTCAAAATGGAATATTTTAGTTGTCAGACAGACGGCTTCTAAAGCATTCCCTTCATCACTACGTGTAAGTGTGGTGTCCCCCGAGCAGGTCTGTGTTCAGATCCTCAATGACAGTGAACTCAGCTTGGAAAAGATTGTCCGTTAGAGCTGAGCCCCGTCCTCTGCAGCCAGAAACAAGATCCCCAATAGAGTCACCATCACTGAGTGTGTGTGTGTGTGTGTGTGTGTGTGACACCAATTAAACCTGCAGAAAATGCTATTTTAACTCAAGTGTGTCACAACATGCTTCAAACACACTACCTTTAATCAGCAGCATGTTCTGTCTCCAGAGATATACCCCAATACAGATGGTATTCCCTCCTCTGAAAATCTGAAATCCAAAAGGCTCCAAGATCCTAACCATGACCACGAGTGGAAAATTTCACACCTGACCTCATGGGATGGGTTAGTGTACAGGTGCAATAAATATACTCTTCTGTTGTTGTTGTTGTTGTTGTTTTGTCTTTTTGAGACAGGGCCTCGCTATGTGGTTCAGGCTGGCCTTGGGCTCATTTTGTAGCCCAGGCTGGTCTCGAACTTACAACGATCCTCCTGCCTCAGACCCCCAAGTACCGGGATTACAGGAGTGCATCACCACACTCAGCACTAAAAATACTCTTTTATAGATACATTCTAAAAATGAAAAGAAAAAGCCCAGGCTAGGGGAAAATATTTGCAAAACACATATCTGACAAAGACACGAAAAACAGTACATACAAGACCATTTACATCTCAACATGATGAGCAAACCAATTTTTATTTTATGTTCATTACTATATTCTTGGTTGGCAAATAATAATTCTGTGTATTTGTGGGATGAAACTGATGTCCTGAGCCATGTTTATATTGCAGAAAGATGCAATCGACATAACTGCCATGTCCATCACTTCGCTAACTCACTTTTTTCTGACAGTGAGGATGTTTTTAAAAAAAAAGGAAAAATGTAAGTAGCCAGGCGTGGTGGCACACTCCTGTAATCCTAGCACTTGGGAGGCTGAGGGAGGAGGCCTGCTGTAAGTTCAAGACCAGTCTGGGCTACATAAGTGAGTTCAAGACCAGCCTGTACTGCATAGTGAGACCTGGTCTGAGAAAAAAAGAGTCTATCTTTCAGCAGTTTTGAAATATGCAATACATTTTCATAATCAAGTACTAAAACTTATTCCTGAGACTTTACACCATTCAATGAACATCTCTCCTTCTCCTGTCTCTCTCCTTCTCATCCCACCCTCTGGTGAGCACCTTTCTGCTCTTTGTTTCTATTAGGTTAGTTGTTTAGAGTCTATCCACGAATGAAATCATACCTTATTTGCATTTCTACACATGGCTTCTTTCACTTAGCATAATGTCCTCCATTTCCATCTGTGCTTGCATGAGTAACAGAATTTCCCTCTTTTTGAAGGGTGTGTAGTATACCACCACGTTTTCTTCATCCATTCATCCACTGGTGGACCTGCAATGATTAACTTGACTAGATTGAGGGACCCCTAAAGAATTGGTAAAGTGTACACCTGGGTGTGTCAGTGACAATATCTCCACAGACAATTGACTTGTAAGTCAGAGAACCGAGTGAAGAAGACCTTCTTTGCATGTGGGCAGCACCATCTGAGAGATTGGGACTGTGATGGACCAGGAAGACAAAAGCCTCTCTCTCTCTCGCCCTCCCCCTTTCCCACTCCCTCTCCTTCTCACTCCACCCCTTCCCTTCCCAAGCAGATCTGTTTGCTGCTGCTCTGGTGCTGCTGCCTCCCGTAGATATCAGACTCAAGGTTCTTCTGCCTTGGCCTCTGGACCTTGCACCAATGATTCTGAGGCTTTTAGGTCTTTGACCTTGGGGTGTTTTTCAGGATCCACCCCTTGTTCTGAAGCTTCCAGCTGCAGACTGAGCCACTGCCCTCTTGCCTGGCCCTGAGAAGACTCTGCTGCTCTAGAACTTGGCAGCCTCTGTGATCATGTGAGGTGATCTGATAAATCCCATCTTTTATGTACAGCTACTCTGTTGGTGCTGTTTCTCTGGAGGACACCAAGCAACAGAGACCCGTCTTCCGTGGCTTCCACGTTTTAGATGTTGTCTTTAAGACTGATATGAACATGGGAAGTCAGCCAGCCCTTCAACATGGCAACTTCAAGTCCTTGGCCTGTGTACCCAGAAATGAGATTTCTGGTTCATGAGGCAATTTTATTTTTTAACTTTTTGAGGAACAGCCCTACTGTTTTCCAAAATGATTGTTCTAACCTCCGTTTCCACCAGGAGATTCCCTTTTCTCCATACCCTGGGCAACGCCTGGTTCCACTCATCCTTGATAATAGCCATTCCAACTGGCCGGAGGGTATCCTGGTTTTAATTTGCATTACTCTGAGGACTAGCGATGCTGATTCCTTTCTTTTATCTCTTAGTTATTTGTGTCTCTTCTTTTGAGGAGCGTCTGTTTACACCCTTTGCCTATTTTTAAATTGAGTTATTTGTTTTCTTGCTGTAGAGTTGTTTGAGTTCTTCCTATGTTTTGGATACCTGCCCCTCATTGAACATAAAGTCTGCAAACCAACAGACTTTCCCTTCGCTCTGCCAACTTTTTCCTTGGCTGTGTAGAATTTTTGTTGTTGTTGTTTGACACAATCCCATCTATTTTTGCTTTCATGGCTCATGCTTTTAGAACACCACACAAGACATCATCACCAGACAAATAAGGGAGACCTTTCTGTCTTGTGCCTAATATGAGTCGATTTCCGTAATCAAAACAGACATTGGCCAGTAGAACACTAAGCCCAAAATCCAAATGTTATGCTGAGTTTATTTATTTTTTTCTTTCTTCTTTCTTCTTTCCTTTTTTTTTTTTCTTCTTCTTCTTCTTTCTTAATTGTGTTACAGGGCCTTCACACTGAGCTACATCCCCAGCTCTCTTCTCCATTGTTATATTTTGCAATAGGGCCTTGGTAAGTTGCCCATACTGGCTTCAAACTTGTCATCCTCCTTCCTCAGCCTCCCAGGAGCTGAGATTGATTTTTGACAAAGGTGTTAAGAACCCACAATAGGGAAAAGATGGTCTCTTCAGTAAGTGGTGTTAGGAGAAATGAATATCCAAATTTTTTTTTAATGGGTGAAAGATTTGAATAGAAAAGACACCAGAGAAGTTATCTGAGGGTAAAGTAACATGCAGACTATGCTGGCTTTTAAGCCACTATGTCTGGAGTCGAGATTCACCATTTGTATTCCACGGCGTGGTGCTGAGGCAGGGACTCTGCATGCCGTGTCTCCCACTGGCAGGCTCCTGGGGTGGGCAGGGCAATGAGAACTAGCTGATGGGGCAGCCTCTTACTTACTTCCTTTCACTGTTACTTTCCCGTGGAGCGGTTTTTCGTCGACGGACTCCAGATTGCGAGGTCCAGGTAAGCAGAAGTTATTCCTAAAACATGGAGAATTAGTTTTGCCGACCCCAGAAGATGCCCACACCAGGCAGGCAGCACCCTCTCTCCAGAGGACTGAAGCTCAGCTCCACAGGTCCACCCTCTGAGCCCCCGAGTCTGCACCTCGAGCAGGTGGCACTCTGCTTTAGAGATCTTTGTTCTCTAAACCCTGGAGGGCCCTGCCTCCCATCTCCCCAACTCTGATACCCCAACCTCTTCCCTGGGTTCTTCCAGCCTTAGGGTAATAGTTACTTCCTGTAGTCAACATCTCTGTCTTTTCACTTAATTCTCTAGTATCTAGTTGACAATTATTTATAGTAAATTCTCTGTTGAAATAACTAGTGAAGTTCCTGTTTCCACACTGGAATCTGATTCAGGAAACTCATGTGGGGTTAATGATCTGTGCAAGTTCACTGCCAGTAAGTGACAGGTCCTACACTCAGGTGTCCTCTGACCAATGGAGAAACGTGGGTGAAAATAAAAAGGGAGATGATTCCAGAGGCTGCCGTTGAGGGAGCTCCCTACAGATAACACCGTCAGAGACAGAAGGTAGAGGATGCAACCTACAAAGCCCCCACCCCCAGCACAGGTGCAAGATCCCCAGCTATGCTGTCACCTTGCGGGGGTCTCATTCCACTAAAAGAGATTAAACCATGCAGAAAAAGCAACTCTAACAAAGCAAGTGATGTGGTTGGCACAGACAGAGAGAAAGACTTTGGAAAACAGCGCCCATTCTAAAGTCGTTGGTGGTGAGGGAGAATAAAGCAGTACCTGGTCCAGAGGGCAGTCTGTTCCGTGGGCAGGCAAATGTCAAAGTTTAGACCAAAATGCATGAGATTTTGCAGAAAAGCACTGGTATGGAAGATGGCTCAATTATAGGGAAAAGGAAGTTGACAGGGATTCCTGGAGCTGATACAACTCACATTCCTGGAATGGAAGGAACTTGATTATTCCGAGTAGGTGAGTTCTAAATACTGCAGGGATTCAAGCAACAGCTGAATCATTTAAGAGGACAGCATACCAAGGAGTCAAAGATTCCAGCAAGTGATTACCACTATAGGACCCTGGGGGTCACTTTAGTTCTTGATATCCTTCCAAATTGCTAAAAATGTTCTTCATGTGCTTCAACCCTGGCTACTTAGAAGCTTCTCTTTTTTGAAGCCAATAAGCAAACCAACACGTACAATTTTAAAGGAAGCATGAGGGACCAGATATAAGTACGAGGCACTCCCTGGGGGAGAACAGAAAGTCTGTCCTGTCCAGCACTCTGGTAATAGTCACTATCTTAAAACATTTGCCAGGCTCTGTTGCCAGCCTTGCAGACACCAAAACCTGAGCTTGCTTACATACCAAGTGTGGAACCGCCTCTTGGGGCAGATTTGCTTTCATGAAGCCCATGAAATCTGTATGCCACTTTATTGATCCATGTGAGAAATAGCTTCACAAACAGCTGGAGTTGTCGCAGGCTTTTTAGACTAGGATATTTTCTTCAGATAGGCACACTAGCCTCAAAATGACAACCAGACGTTATGCTCTGAGCAAAGACTAGGAACACGGTAACACTCCCAAAACTCTGAACAGACTACCAACTGTCACGTAATGTGTTTGTCTCAAAATAGATTTTTCCAGGGACTCTTAGGAGACTCCAGCACCTGGGCGGTTTGCTTTCCCTTAGACAATGTTTGCCACGATGCTTCTCTTTGCCTAAGCTGCCATGGTTCACCAAACCCCCACCCGGATTTGAGAGTTTTATGTTCTTTTTAAAGACGCATCCAGTCACCTTAAATTCTGTAGTCCTTGAAGCTGTACTTCCAGCATTCCCCAGCTTCTGACACAGCTTCATTTGTGCCTCTGTTCTGTGAATGTCTACAGTGAAATTTTAAGTCTGACCACTTCCACCATTATATGTATTGATCATTTCTCAAGGTTCAGGCCACAGAATTCTAATTATATTTTAGCTGCCTTGGGCTTTTTTTTCCAACTTCTCTTTCTTCAAAATAAAAAATGTGTAATTGAACCATGCACGCATAACTTCAGAAACCATCACTGGTTCTATATTAGTTACATTCCCATCACTGGGACCAGATACTTGACAACAAAGCTTAGAGAAAATGTTTACATTGGCTCACGGCTTTAGTCCATGATTGGCTGGCTGCAAGGAGGAGGGGATCTGTTCAACCAATGGCAGGCAGGAAGCAGAGAGGAAGGGGAGGAGCCCAGGACAAGAATCCACACTTTGGGGCCACCCTCTCAGTGATCACCTCCAGCCAGTCCCACCTCCCCACACTCCACTTTGAATCCACTGATGAGGATCATGACCTGCTGTGCACATGAGATTTGGGGGATATGTTTTAGCTCTAAGCCAAGACCAGCTCTCTGACTTTATTCACTGGTAATACAACATCATTGACTACTATGTGTGAACACCCACTTACCCAGGGCTTTCTCGGAGAGCTACGATGGGGTATCATACAGTCCTCCAGCAATTTCCTCTTTTTAAGACCTCTGCTAAACAAACAGAAAATTTCACATCTCAGTAATCTACTAAAATATAGTATGAACAAGACAATGTAATATTTCCAAGAATTTGCATTGTATTCTTTTCCTCTACCCAGCTACATAACAAAGTCCACCTCTTTTCCATTATAGAACGTTAGGAGATCAACCTTAAGTGAGACATTCAATCAGTTTAAGGTGTATTATTATCTTGAAAATTAAAAACAAAAATCTCAAAACCTTGCTCAAGTAACATAGGTGAATAATTTTGGGCGCCCTAAAGTAGACAAATATCTCCAAAACAAAGCAAAAAAAAAGTATTCTTAAAGAAATAATTGATATTTTCTACTAAATTAAACAAGAAAATTTTATCAAAGATCAGATTTCACACCTGGAAAGTGAATTGTAACAATTGCACCCAATGCCTGTCTCTTTCTTATCTACACTGCACCCAGACTCTATTCCTTGCATTGCAGTCTGAGAAGTAGTTCAGGGAAAAAATCTGAATAAATTTATATCTCTCCTATTTTTCTTTCTTCCAAGGTTCAATGGCTAAAGTTCATTTCTATCCCAAACCCACAGATAATTTATATATTTACCCAGCACTTATTATTGTTTTCATCAAAAGATAATCTTATATTAGTTTCTACATCACAAGTAGTATCCAAAGTCCCCCTAAACTTAGTTTTAACTAATCGCCATGACTCACGAACATCACCTTCTCTAACCAGTGCTTCCCAAAGTTGGTAGCGCTCGAGGATAATGTGTAAGAAACTGTCCATGGTTCTGACCTCTCACTGAGTGAGCTAGAACCCAGAGATGACCAATACTATACATACTTGGCATCAAAAATGGAGATTAGTGTTTAACTGACACAGAGAATGACTGATTTTTCATTTCAGGGAAGTAGTTCTGATGGGTTATTCATAAACAGGAAAGCAAACAAATCAATTACTCAAAGAAAATTTAACACACTTAAGGAACAACTTCCTCTTGGGAGCAATTCCCAATGGAGAGGGAAAATCACAATAAACAATAACAAAGAAGAGTTCTAATTGGTCTGAGCTTTGTTGTGCTGTGTATAAAAGGCCCTATGGAAGGAGGTCAGCACATCCTGAGAAACTCACCTGTGACCAGGACCTGCCCTCCACACCTGACACCATGACCCACACCTGCTGCTCCCCTTGCTGCCAGCCCAGCTGTTGCAGGACCACCTGCTGCAGGACCACCTGCTGGAAACCAACCTGCATCACCAGCTGCTGCAGCTCCCCCTGCTGCCAGCCCAGCTGCTGTGGCCAAACCAGCTGTGGCTCCAGCTGCTGCCAGCCCTGCTGTCCCTCAACCTGCTGTCAGACCACCTGCTGCAGGACCTGCTTCAAGCCCACCTGTGTGATCAGCTGCTACAGCACCCCCTGCTGCCAGCCTAGGTGCTGTGTGTCCAGCTGCTGCCAGCCCAGCTGCTGTCAGTCCAGCTGCTGCCAGCCCAGCTGCTGTCAGTCCAGCTGCTGTCAGCCCAGCTGCTGTCAGTCCAGCTGCTGTCAGCCCACCTGCTGCCAGCCAGCCTGCTCCGGACCCGTTTACTGCACCAGAACCTGTTACTACCCCACGTGCGTCCGCCTGTGTAGTGGCCTCCCTGAGAGCTACGGATCCAGCTGCTGCCAGCCCTGCAGCTGCTGATCAGTTTAACTACAGCACCATCACCTGCCTTAAGCAGACCTCCCAGGTGCCAGCTTCCCGGGCACTCACTCTCTGGTCTCTGCTGATTATGCACAGTCATCCAATTGCTGTCCCCTCCTGATCAGCAGACTGGGAACTTTCTCGCGGTGGACAGTCTCAGCCACTGTGGGATTCTCTACACTCAGCTGGTTACTCACCAGCGTCCTCTCTTGACCTGGATTTCTGCCCTCAACTGTGACAGAATGATTAAGCTAAAGCAGTTTAGGAAACTCATAACTGTCACATTCGGTCTTTGTAATAACAAGTCTTGATAATTTTGTTTCATTATATTCATCATTTTGTGACTTTCTTGGCAACTTTGTCTTGTTTCCCCACTTTGTTTCCCCACTTTTCCTAATAAAGTCCTTGCTGTATCGCATCCTATATTATGATATGCTTTGTTTCGGTGTTTTTTGTTTCGCCTGTGTGATATCAGGTAAGTCATACAACAGTCCCAAACTTAGGCAGCACCAACATGAGTCAAGGGACCTGCGTGGTACGTTAGAGATAACCTGGGGGCCGAGTGCTGCAAACATGTGCACTCTAAGTTGTTTCCAGGCAGTGAAAGCGCCAGTTCTTCACACTCACAGGTCACTTCCTTACTCACCAACCTCTCCCCACACTCATCCCCACACCTCGGTACCAATGTCTAAGTCTTGAGAGCAGCAGCCCGTTTGCAGAGCTTCAACAACGGGACACTTTTGCCTCAGCCTCTGGCCAACCACTGGTGAATTTCTTTAAACTTTTTTCATTGCTCCTTGTATTCCTGACACCGTCCCAGGACTTTGATGCCAGAGGCTCCTCTAGGAACGGTTTGTTGATGTCATGGAAATGATATTTTTGCATGTCCTCTCTCTGCCGCCCACCTTTACAAAGAGTCATGTGGGAGGAAGTCACATCCTGCAAACCACAGGTCGAAATTAATTTGCACTCTGAGGTTGAGAGAGAATTTATTTCCAGACTAAAACACTACAAAGGGAGCAAAGCAATGAGAAACCCTGAGACTCCAGATCCCAGTGCGCTGGTCCCGTCAGCCTCTGGTGCTGTCATAATCTGTGGATCACGTGAGAGTTAAAATTGCTCCCCAAGTTTGGGGGGTGGGGTGGAATTCCGATGAACTGAGAGAAAGGGAAAGCCTGACCATCTGGGATAATAAGAAAGTGAGGAAAAACTGGAGAAAGGAGCCCTTAGTACTTGCAGCTACAGTTGGTTTGAGCATGGGATGAAGAGAAGAAACCCAGACCTCCTGGAGAAGAGAATAAACAGCAAAATACTCAAGCATTTGGTGATGGGAGGCTGATCGCTCTATGAGAAAGTGAGGGACAGGGGGAAAGAAATAAAGTAGTAAATGATAGGGCCGCGCCTGGGGCTCCTGAGGATCTCAGATACTTCATCCACAGGTGCCCTGAGGATTCCTTCCTGCAGGTGAACCGTAACACCCCCGTACAGACGGCCAAATCATCACCCAGACGCTTGCTGGGTTTTGTTTTGCTTCGCTGCCCCATTCCTCTTTAGGGAAGCAGAGCAGGTGGCTCATAGGACTGAATGACTTGTGAAGCCCACGGTCTGCATTAGCTCTTGGAGTGGGAGTGGAAGAGAGCACAGCAAATCCCACCACATGCTTCCAGCAGAACAATCTCAGCACTGATTTGGGTGCCTTGCTTTGCCTAAGCTGACAATTTAGACCTTTTGTTGATGCCCCTTCCCAGTTTACAGCTGCACGCTCTTCTTAAAATGCAGTAAACATAAGTCTAGGAGACCGTTGCTCTTGGAATTCTCCCCTCAACACAGAATCTAGAAAGCACACTCTTAGATTTCGTTTATGGGTTCTCAAAGAAAACAAACTTTGTAGTCTTAGCCCAAACTTTGCAACAGTGTAGATAGTTGAACTTCAAGAAGTGTGAAAGAACCCATAGAAAGAGTGCTACAGAAAATCACATCAGTGTCAGATTTGAGCCCAAAGGCTTGGAAAGTAATTAACATTCCCTAGCTGCTGTAATAAGTTGCCACGAGCTCTGGTTTCAACAGCAAAAATGTATCATCTTGTAGTTCTGGAGACCACAAGTTCACCCTGTGTTTTCTGGGTTCAAATCAAGGTGTTCTCAGGCCACAAGGGGAGAATCCATTTCCTTTTTTCCAGTTTCAAGAGCTGCTCACAGTCAGACTCGTGGCCCTGTATTATTCGGCCTATTTCTTCCATCACAGGACTAACTCAATTATCTCCCTCTTTTCTTTCTAAGGACCTGTATGTTAATGGCACCCATGCAGATAAAGGAGCTTAACCTTTCCCTCTTAAAATACTTATCTAAACCACATCTGCAGAGTCACTTGAGCCATGTGAGGTGATGTACACATGGGGGATTAGGACGTGTTTGTCTTTGAGTGTTCATTTTTCTGTCCATATAAAGAATCTAGGTTATGTCCAGGATTAACATATTCAGAAACTGTGGGGGGATGAAGAAGCAAACAGAAAGCAGGCTTAATTAATCCAAAATGATCTTTCCACATGCTGAAGATTAAGACTGGACCCATACCTTTCACCATGTACTAAGTTAAAATCTAAATGGATTAAAGATCTCAACATTGAAACAGAAACATTAAATCTGCTGCAAGATAGAGTAAGTAAGACTCTTGAAGACATTGGTGTAGGCAAAGACTTTACGAGTAAAAGCCAGACTGCACAGGAACTATCACAAAGAATCAACAAATGGGATCTCATCCTACTGAAAACTTTTTGCATAGCAAGAGAAACCACCAACAGTATGAAGAGACAACCCACAATGTGGAAGAAAATGTTTGCCAGCTGTCCCTCAGATAAAGGATTACTATTGAGAACATATAAAGAACTTTAAAAAATCAGTCCTCCAAGACTTAAAGACCCAGTCCAAAAATGAGCATCTGAGATGAACACACAATTCTCAGATGAAATACAAACAGCAAATAAATATGTGAAAAAATGTTCAACAGCACTGATCATTCGAGAGATGCAAATGAAAGTAACACTGAGATTCCACCTCACCCGAGAAAGAATGGCTAGTATTAAGAAGTCAACCAATAACAAGTGCTGGAGGAGCTGTGGACAAAAAGGAACTCTTCTCCACTGTTGGTGGGAATGCAGGCTTGTGCAACCACTGTGGAAGTCAGTGTGGAGATTCCTCAAAAAGCTAGGATTGGAGGTCCCACTTGACCCAGCTATTCCCCTTCTTCCCAAAAGAATTAAAAACATCCTACCACAGTGATATATGTGCACCTATGTTTATAGCTGCCCAGTTCATAATGGCTATATCTTGGAAAGAACCTAAATGCCCCTCTACTGAGGAATGGACAAAAAAGATGTGGTATTTCTATATAATGGAATACTGCTTAGCTATAAAGAATGATAAACTAGACATTTTCACTCTTAAATGGAAATAATAGAGCAATCATAACAAAGAAAGATAGTCATAAAGCTGGTTTCTCTTGATTTGTTGAGGGGAAAGTTTTGTGCTAATCGTTTTCTGGACAATGTTTCATGTCTCTATCTTATACCCTGAACAACTGCTGTGAATATAACAATATGCAATGTGCTGATTATTGTTACTCTCCTATTGGCTGGTTGTGAAATTCTGTTTTACTTTAATGTCTTATTTTTCTTCTGTTTAAAATAATAAAAAGAATGATCCATTCCCAGACATATAAAGAACACTCTGAAATTATATAAATTAGAATATGAAGGAGGCTAAGACTGTTGAAGAGTGGTCTGCATTCTTCGTCTGATGATTCAATGTCCCTAATTTTCTTGTAACTCTGTAGTAATTTTCAAGTTAATTGCAAGATCATGCTGACTTCATAACACCCTACGGTGGCTCTGAAGGTTTGAAAGTTGATATCTTAACAATCCCATAAGCATGGACCACACAAAACCGGGTCCACCTGAAGGTCAGGTTTCTATCTGAGGGCCTGTTTCTCCCCTTCCAGCCCTTCTGCTTCATAAATGTAGGTATGGTGATCAGATCGATGCCTCCATTTCCATGTTTTGTTTTGCTTTCATGCATGAAATTGAAAAGTTATTTAATCTCTCTCTCTCTCTCTCTCTCTCTCTCTCTCTTAGGCTTTTAATTTGATTTGTATTGACCCCTGCTTTTTCACTCACACCTTTTATTCTTAAATTATATTTCTTTGGGTTGTCTTGCAACCATTGTATTGTTACTTCCAGGTTTCTTGTTATTTTTAAGAGATCTTTCCTTTCTTGATCACAAACTTCAAATCTGTCTTCAGGGTTTGAAAGTCTATCTTTAGTTTCCTTCAGGTGGTTCTGCCGACTTTCATTGGAGTTTTTGGTTTCCTGGTAGTCTCTTTGAATCTGTTTCATGTATTCTAGATCTTTTTTGTATTGTTCATTTCAGGTTTTCCTCGTTTTCCTATGCTCCATTTTTCGTCTATGTCTCCTTTAGAGATGCGTAGCAATTCTATTATTATGTTTTTCATTTCTTCTTTTAGTTGAGTTAGTATTTCTGCTCTAATTTCTTTTATAGCTTCATGAAGTTGTTTCTTTACTTCAGTTGTCATCACCTCAGAGACTTTAGCTGTGGGACTCCTGACCTCCTCTGTGCTTGCTTCTCCTGGATTTGCTCTGCCCAGATTGGAGGCCAGAGACCACCCCCTGCCTCCCTGTCTTGGCATTTTCCTGGATTGTTCTGGAAAGTGTGAATAGTTATTTAATCCTTCTCTCTATCTATCTATCTATCTATCTATCTATCTATCTCTTTGTGGTGCTGGGGATCTAACCTAGGCCTTATGCAAGGCAAAAGCTCTACCACTGAGCCATATCCCCAGCTCTGCCATTTTAAAAAAAGGGTGAATCACTAAATGGAACCAAATGAAATATCTGCTATAAATGATAGAGAATGCAAAAGAGTATGATAGATAGACCTGAAGAAAGAACTATTGGCTTGGCATACCAAAATTGAGGACTTTATCATGGAAACTAAAACTCAAGAGAAAATGAATAATAATGAAATAAATACATATCAGACTTAGAAGATACCATTAAAAGGTCATTTTGGGGCACTTCTATACTTCTAAATATTTATACTAGAACAAGCTGTTATTACATTTTATGTAAACTATAAAAAGCTAGAGGAAGAAAAATGAGTTTAAAAATTAAAAGGAAAGAAATAAATGAGAATGGAAATTAATGAACTAGAAGACAAACATGGAGTAAAGAAGACTCACAAAATCAAAAATTGGTACCCCAAAAAGTCTTTTTTAAAAAAATTAACTTCTAATAATACCTATAAGAAAAAACATAAATTTTAATAATATTTGAAATCACAAAACATATATCTATAGGTTTTCAGAGTCTGTTCAGTAAATCCAGCTGGAAAATATGAAATTAGATCCCTATTATATATCATACACAAAAATATAGTCTGAGTTAGGTGAGAATTTAAAATTGACCCCAAAACTTTAAAACAAAACACAGATATATAACTTTTAGACCCCAGGGAGGAAAAATATTAATCACCAAGAAAAATAAACTCTAATTATAGCAAGTAAAAAAGATCATCAAATTGGATCATAGTAGTATACAGAAATTATGTTCCTTGAATGACATTAATAAAAATGGGGGAGGGGAATCACAAGCTTGGAGAAAGTATTTTATATACACAAACAAATAAATTTTTGGTGTTTGGAAGAAACAGTCCTACAGATCAAATTTTTAGAAAGTATGTGAAACCCAAAAAAACTAGAAAATTAAAATGCCAACCAGAAAGAAATTTCTTATTGAGATAGGCATATATGCTGAACACGCATATTTAGAATACTTATCCAACCTGATTAGTACAAAGAAAGCACAAGTCAAGACCACAGTGGGTCCTGTTACCCCCACTGCATTGGGTAAATTAATCTTTTGTCATATTTGGGAAAAAAGGATTATTTTAATTACTAGACTGATACATGGTCCAAGTTAGAAATGCACCTAAGGCCACTTCCTGCCTGAGCTCTGCACCACTAGAATATACTCTTACACAGGTGTCACTGATTGTCTTAGTTACTATTCTCTTGTTGCTGAGACAAAATGCCTGACACCCACAATTAAAGAAGGCAAGATTTATTTCACACATAAGTTGTGGAGATTTCAGCTCATAATCAGCTGGCTCCAAGGTAGGGTGCATGGCATAGGGGCAACAGTTCAAGGTTGCAGAAAATGGTAAAAGCAACAAGAGCAAAAAGGAGGAGGGCAGCAAGCCTCTTTTCCTCCCTTATGTTGTAAGCAGGCCGCCACACACACACACACACACACACACACACACAAATCCAGGGCAGGTGTAG
>RJWM01036748.1:0-17966 GCA_004363535.1 Dasyprocta punctata
GCTGAAAAACAACATTTTCAAATGCACAAATACTTGGGTTGTTGTACAGTAAAGTAGATAAGGTTTAGATTCACTGTCTCAAATATTGTAGGAATCCATGAATTCCTTTCCATCCTTGGATTTTTAGTCTCATTTCACTTCATCCCATCCTGGGCCACTGCATATCAAATATAATTGTTTTTTAGGCTTAAAAAGTTAGAGTAAAAACCAAACTCCTTGATGAGAAGTCTGCAAGCCTGCCATGGTTCAGCCTTCCTGCCTCTCCAACACACTTCCTTCACAACTCACTTGGTTCTATAAGTCAACTACAGAAGGACTTCAAGGTTCAGAATATATTAGTGATACCATGCACATTGTTCTTGCTCTTATTCTTCACCTGCTGCAGAATTCCTACTTATCCTTTGATACTCACCTCATCTGTATGCTTCTTTATGAGGCAAGACCAGCTACATAATTTTTAGAACCCAATCCAACATAAAAATTCAGGATTTCTATTGTAAAGTAATGACAGCTTTTTTCTTAGATCAGAAGAGACAAGCATGTAAGATCTTGCCACTTTTATTCAGCGTTGTATTGGCAGTTCTAACCAAGGAAACTGTCAAGAAAATGAAATAAATGATATCCAAAAGAGAAAGAAAGAATTGATATTGTTTATACTTGGAGAGGACAAGATTATCCAAAGAATGTACTAAAAACTTTATTAAAGCTAATAAAGGGGTTCAGCAAGGATGCAGAATATAGTTGAATACAAGAATACATTTGTATTTGTATGCAACATGGTGAACTATTAATAAAAATAATTTCACTGAAAATAGCATCAAACAGTAAAATACTGGGAATAATTTTCATAAGAATTGCAAGACTTATAACAGAAAACCATAAGACATTTGCTAAAATAAACTAAAGAAAACCTAAATAATTTAAAATATATCTCAGGGTAACAGACTGAAAGACAGTATTATGAACATGGCAGTTCTCTTCAAATTAATCTATAGATTTAATATCATTCCTATTAAAAGTCCAAATGCCAATTTTTCAGAAACTGACAAAGTGATCTCAAAATTAGGTGGAAATGCAATGGATCCAACCAAAATAATAGTGACAAAATATTGGATGATCCATATTTTGCAGTTTTGCAACTTGTTACAAAGCTACAGTAATCAAGGGATCTGGTACTGGGATAAGAATAGATGTATACATAAATGGCATAGAACTGACTGTCCTAAAATACATTCAGGTGTCTATGGTTAATTGGTTTTATTCATTTTATTTGACTAATTTTTAATTGACACATGAAAAGTATACATTTGGGTGAGAACCATGTGACATCTTGATGTACACATATATTGTGCAATGTTCAAATCAGGATAAACATATTGAAACAGGTCCCAAAACAATTTAATGAAAAAAGAATAATCTTTCTTACACATGGTGCTGGAAAAACTGCATATGCAGCAAGCAAAAGTGAACATGGATACAGTTGTAGTTTGGATCAGGGAGGTCCCCTAAAAGCTCATGTGTTGAAGGATTGGTCCTCAGCTAGTGAGGCTGTTGGGACATGGTGGAAGATTTAGGAGGTGGGGCTCACTTACATAAGTCCTTAGGTCATTGGAAGTGCACCTTGAGGGTAGGTGTATTGAGACCCTGGTCATGGATTCTTCACTACCCTACTCTTCCCCAGGGAGAGAGATGGGCCCATGCTCTTCTACACTGCAACACACTTATTCTGTGTCACTTATTCAGTGATGGGATGCGAAAGCAAATGAGGTCTTCAATCAGATATAAATGCTGTTAAATACCTATGATGTTCCAAGCTTGATTTTGGATTTATAAGTAAAGCAAAGCCCCTTAAATTAGTTGTGTAATGTTTGGTGATGATGTCAGCTACAGTAAGATAAAAAATAAATAAATAAATAGAACTGGCAGAGTGGTTGGGTGTCTGTGAGGAAGGGATCTCTGATGGGTGATATAGGTGGTCTGAAAACAGCCATGGGAGGTTGAAACCCTGAAGAGGATCCTTGCTGAGATAAAATGTTAGCAGCACACCAAGAAGGACACAGTGAATGGCGCTTAGTAAATGAGGGAGAATGACTAGAGATGAGGGACAGAGGTGACCGAAGGATTGGATCTTAAATATGAAGGGAGGTCATGTGAGAGAATTTGGAGCAGATTCACATAATATCACTTTTGCTCTCAAAGGGTTGTGCAGGCTGCTGTGGGGAAAATATACTGTAAGGTGGAAAGCTACTAATTAGAGACCTTCAAAGTAGTACAGGTGAGACACCATGGAATATTAGCCTAGAGAAATAGCAATGGAGGTAGTGAAAAAGGATCAGATTTGGGATTTATTTTTCCAGCAAAACTTACGGGTTTGTCAATGATTGAATGAGCAACCTAAGAATGACTGAGTTGCTTTCATCATCACTGGGGCAAACTACCTGACACCTTAAAGGAGGACAGGTTTATTTTGACTCAGTTACAGTGCCTGATAGACTGAATGCAAGGTAGAAAAGGCATGGACCTGGGGGAAAAAACTGCCCACATCATAGTGGTCAGGAAGCCAGAGTGAGGGGAGGAGTTGGACAAGGAACTATGACCTTGCAGGTCACATCCCGGAGACCTGCCTTCTCTGACTAGGCCCCACCTCCTGATGGCAGGTGAGCTGTGAACTCATCTGTGGATCAATTCACCTATGAACTCAGTGGTCCCATGACTCAATTACCTTCCAGACGTGGAAGACTGGGAGGATGCTCCAGACCTAAACCATAACAGAGAGAAAAAGACAATTTTCAGTCTAAGCAAAAGGATAAAGCATAGTGCCATCTTGTAATTTGAAAAAGTCTGGAGTAATGGAATATAAACTAGAAAGATAAATTGTTTGCCCCCTTTCTACACTCCCATATATACAGGGTCATAGGATAAGAGACTAAACCCCCAGAAAAAGGAGGGAGACAATGGCTAAGAGACTCAGTAATCATTGATTCGGAGCAACACTGGACTCCATTTAAAGCGCCCTGCCCTAGCAGTGGGAAAAATTCCTTAATTTTTATTATTCCAGTATGCTATTTTGCTATCTGCAATAACATGCTTTCATAACAGCGTTCAGTAAAAGTCACGAGTCTAGGCTGGAATTTTAACATATAGAAAGATATATAGAGTATATGAATATGTGATGGGACACTTCAGGATCTTCATGGAGACTAATATTTGACATTTAGCAAATGTGACAAACTTTATAAAACACTTCAGCCTCTGTTACCTCATTTTCTCCTTGAAACTCTGACTATCAGGTGGAATGATTATTATTATCCCCCAATAGATCAGGCTCAGAGAAGTCAAGCCTCACACAAGCTCACTTTGCTTGTTGTTATTCTATTCTACGCTAACACTGCTAATGTGAATAATTTTGTTTTGCAACCTATAGTGCACTTCTGAGTCTATTACCCTACAAGATCTCGTTTGGGACTATTCTTTTGACCCAAGCCACATATCTAATATGTGGTTCTAGCTCTTGCCTTAGAAGACAATGGATATGCCTCAGAGGGGATAATTACTGAAGTAGGGTAGTTACAATATTTTAAATATGTTATTCAGAGTGAAACAAGTTTTCTGAAGCTTTTATTTATAAAATAATTCAGGCACATATATTTTTAAGTTTGTTGGTTTTACATTTGATTTTGAAAACAATACAATTTTTACTTAATGTCCCTCACAGAAATTCTTTTGTTAGGATATTCAGATGGATCAAGTGAATAGATTTTCTCTTTTGAATTGTTATGTCTTATATAACATAGAAATGCATATTCAGTCTACATGGCATGCTTTTGTTTCAATTTTTTTACAAGTAGCATCAAATTCACATAAAATGGAATGCCTTGGGAGTATGATATTTCTTAATTTTTTGTGGAATTTGATAGCTAAAACTCAAAGGAGTCATAGTAATTAGACACTTAGATGCGTATTCGGTTTGATCTACAACTCACTTTTCCTGTTCTAAGTCTTCTCTCCATTTGCCCTTACTGGGCATTTGTGATACTTTTATTAAAATTGTGGTGTGATAATTTTAAAAAAATAAAGCTCTCTAAGAATCAGGAGGCAAGTGTTTGGTATTGTCTTGGTCCATTTTCAGTTGCTATAACAGAATATTTGAGGCTGGGTAAATTATAAAGAAAAGGGGTCTGTTTAGTTCATAGTTCTAGAGGTCCTGGCATCATGCAGCTTTGGTGAGGGCCCCATGTCAGATGGCTTCATACTGGCAGAGGTCTATACAAGAGTGGTGAGTTGAATACACAAAAGCAAGATTCAGAGGAGGGGTCAGCCTCCCTTATAAAGACCCATTCCACAGGAGCTAATCTGGTCAATAAAATCTTTATTAATCTCTTGTGAAAGCCGGGCGTGGTGGCGCACGCCTTTAATCCCAGCACTCGGGAGGCTGAGGTAGGCGGAGCGTTGTGAGTTCGAGGCCGGCCTGGGCTACAACGCAAGCGCAAGGCCGGCCTGAGCTGCATAGTGCGACCCTGCTTCAAAAAACCAGGGCCGGGAGTTTGGCTCAGCGGCTTAAGCGCCTGTCTGGCAGGTGCGAGGCTGTGAGTTCAATCCCCGGTGCGGCAACAAAAAAAAAAACAAAAAAAACAAAAATCTCTTCTGAAGAGGTAGTTCCTACAATGTAATTACCTTCCACTAGGTACTACCTCTTTGTTGTGGTTTAGATGTAAAAGCTCCTTGCAAAGTTTGTGTTTTCAGAGGTTGGGCTTCTGGTGGGTGACTGAATCATAGAGAAACTATACTCACAGTGAATTAATCCACTGAGGAACTCATGGCTGAATGCATGGTTAGGAGGTGGGTCCTCATTGAAAGGATCTCTGGATTCTTCCTTACTTCATTGCTTCCTAATTACCATGAGTTGAACAGCTTTTCCTCACCTTATCCTTCAAACATGCTGTTTCTGCTTTAGAACTAGCCAACCACAGACAGAACATAAAAAATGTGAGCTAAAATGAACTTACCTTTTAAGTTGGGGTGTTGGGTATTTTGTCCTAGGAATGGGAAAATGACTAACACACCCTTAAAATTTCCACTGCCTGACTATAAGCATCTGGAGACCAAGCATGCAGGCCATGAACCTCTAAGGGATAAACAATATCCAAGTCCTAGCAGGTACTACTTACTACCTCTGACACTGCCTACCTATACAGAGTTGGCCATCCCTCTTTGACTTTCTAAAAATCAGGTGTAAAGATTCAGTTGGAAGGAGGAGGTTGGGAGGAAAGAGGAAGAGGATGCAAAAATGAATTGTGTCACGTACATGGAACAACTCTCCACAAGCAATGGAATCATTACATACTGCAAACGTACTAAAAAGGGATAAAAACTTTTAAAAAATAAAGATTTAATTAAATCATACAATGCTATATTTTATCAGGATGGTGTAGCTATTCCATGTAAAATAGATTATCAACTGCTTTTGTTGAATCTAATGATTAGCATAGATACAGCACATGCTCACCCAGGTACAAAACGGAGAATGAGGCCTCTAAGTATTTTTGTTTTTGTTTTTATTGCACAAGAATCAATTGCTAATCTAGTAGCCTCTTATTTGCCACCTGGATTTTCAAAGTTTTTTTAATAGAAGCAAAACCAAACATGCAAGTGACTTTGCCCTGTCGATCTGGACCATTTTCACCCCATTCCAATGGAAGAATTCAATTTTATTTAATTTAGTAAAGGGTCACTAGAAACACTAGTATTGGTAATTAGCACCACTTTCAATTTGAATACTCCCTTTGCAGAAGACTTGATATTTAGAGTAACTAGTGGAAGGAGCACTGATGAATCACCTCAAAGTTGACATTCTATTCTAGCTAGGGCTCTACTTAGCTATGTGGCCTATGTACACACTCCATCATCTTTCTGGACCTTATTTAAATTGTGATACTGCGATAGGCTTGATTTAGCGCTTTTTAGCTCTGGCTTGTTATATAACATAAGAGGTCAGTACCTGATGTTAAAAAAGATACAATCTACTTTATACTCTTCAACTTATTGCTAACATAATTTCTTGCTAGAAGACAACACACTTGCCCCATTTTCTAGACGTCAAAAATCCATGCGCCAACTGCTCAGATTTCTATGGACCTCACTAACAATTATAGGCCTAGGATACAAGTGCTACTTTTATTTGTGTTTTGATTTTGCTTCTCCTGGAGGCAACTGCTCACATGCTGTGCCAAGAGAAGATAAAAATTTGCTGCTAATTACCAAGCTTTGTTCTTCTAAATATTGCTGGCCAGTAATTGAATTGCAGTGTCTAGAGTCAAGTACTAGTTAATAACTTTGTCCCAATAGAGTTGAACTGTAATTAGTTATTCCAGTCAAAGAAGAACAGGAAAAGCTATGCAGGCCATTTGTTTAATGGTGTAATCATGAGGAGGTGGAATTATAGCCTGAAAAGGAGTAGAGCCTGTTTAGGTGACCAGGATATGCCACATACACCCACACAGCAAAGCTAGCTGAGGCCTAGGAAGTGAAGTTGGAGCTACTACTATTGGAAAGTCTGGTTAAGGAGATCCTGACTCTGCACACCATAAGGCATGAATTGTGAAAACTTAAAAATGAGTATTAGTATTAAAATACATGACAATTCCACTGACAACTTCCTACTTATTAATGTAATTGGCATAACATGCAACATTTGTTAGATAAAAACATATGCATCTGTGCTTTATTCTAACAGAAAGTACATTTACATGATCGAAATAGATGTCCTGCTGTCATTCTATTTATCTTCTGTCAGTTATATTATTCTTAGGTGGAAGAATCTCAAATTCCATATAGTATACTAATAAAAAGAATGGTCTCCTGTTAACATAATCTATAGGTGACCTAAGATGGGTCTTTACCTTGTTTTTGTAGAAAGCACAGAAAACTACACCTGGACTTAATGGTGCATGCCCAGAATCCCAGCTTTTCAGGAAGCTGAGGCAAGAGAATCATGTATGTGATCTCCGCCTGGGAAACAGGAGACCCTGTCTCAAAATATAATGAATTTGGGCTGAGGATGTAGACCAGTGGTTGAGTGAGCCCCTACCTCCCAAAAAAAGAGAGAAAAGGTAGAAAAAAAAGGAAGAAAAGGAGGGAAGGTGGGAGGTACAGAGGAAGGAGAAGGAGGAAAAGAAGAAGGAAAAAAAGGAGGGAGGGAGGAAAGAAGGGGAGGGCAGTGGAGGGGAGGCAAGAAGGACAATCTTAGCCCAGATGATACTTCAGATATTTTGGCTCTGAGTGAAATACAAACTTTGAAGAAAGAGATGAATCTTTTATGATGAAGATCACATGATATAAGAGAGGGAAGTATGAGAGTTCATGTTTTTGAGAGGCCGCAGACTCTAGGTACATTCTATGAATAAAAAGAACAAAAATAAATGATTTAATTACTTGTAATTTAGAAGACTATTGTTAAAATGAAAGTTTCTCCTTAACTGATTGTTATATATGGTATAATCCAAATCAAAAACCTACTAAAACCTTCTGTGGAAATTTACAAGTTAATTCTGTATCTTACATGGAGATGCAAATGACTCATAATGGCCAAAGTAATATTTTTTAAGAAGAAAGAAACAGGAAGATTTCTACTTGCCTGTGTTTTACTACTAAACAATAGTAACAAAGACTGTGTGGCACTGGCCAAACAGACAAGTAATTGAATAGATCAGTGTTCAGAAATAGACCCATACATGTTTGGACACTGAATTTTGATAAAAGCAATATTGCAGTTCACCAGGGAAACAATGGTCTTTGAAAAAGAGGTATAAAATAAATTTAATATGTATGTCAAAATATATATATTTCTTGAACTTCAAATTGCACACAAAAATGATCTCAATAGATTATAGATTGGACTATGTTCGGTAAAAACCATAAAAATTTTAAAAGAAAATATAGGAGAGGCAAGCAGCCCCAGATGGTCATGGTGGCCCACCGAACTCCAGCGTCGCTATGGAAGTTCTTGATAGGCTCACGCGGCCTGGAGCCTGTCTATATCTGGGCCCAAATCCTGCTTCAGGCGGATGCTCTGTTTCAGCCGCTGCCGCTGCCCCTCGCAGTGGGGCTGCCACGCCGTTGGCTCAGCTCCAGCATCCAATCTGGTACCTCATAGATCAAGAAACCTACATTTATGGATGAAGGAGTCCAAAACAACCTTATCAAGATGACAGGCTTGAACTTGGAGAAGATTTTTAAACCAACTGTACAAGAGCTAAAGCCACCAACCTATAAGCTAATGATCCAGACCTATGAAGATATCGATAAACATGGAAAGTATAACCTTTTACATTCAACAAGACACTTTGGTGGAATGGCTTGGTATTTTGTAAATAAGAAAAAGATTGATGGTTTGCTGATTGACCAGATTCAGAGAGACTTAATTGATGATGCTACCAGTTTGGTCCAGCCACATCACATGCTCCATCCAGATGGCCCATCAGCTCAAGAGGCCAGAGAGCAGGCTGCTGAGGGAGTACATTTAATTAAGGTCTTTGCAAAAATAGAAGCACACAGGTGTGCATATATAGAATTAACACTTCGAACTTATCAAGAAGCATTCATTAGCCATTCTGCAGCTTCCTGAAAATATTTTAAAATTATATTTCATTTTATAAAAACAAGATAATTGTCTCCTTGTTAACAGTAAGATGAATGCTAAAATTTGATAGAATAAAAAGGTACTGATTTGTAAAAAAAAAAAAAAAAAAAAGAAAATATAGGAGAACATTTATGACTATACAATAAAAAAAGATTTTGTAAACATTGCATAAAAAGTAGTAAATATATGAGAAAAAAGAACAAATTAGACTACCTTAACATTAAGATTTTTGTTTCTTGTGAGACACCATGAAAACTGTCAAAAGGCAAGACAGAATGAGAAGATAAAAAGGCAACGTATATATTCTACAATGGACTTATATTGGGAATCTATAAAGAACCATTACAAATCATCAAGGACAAAGACAGATAACTCCAGAAAAAAAATATATTTTACTAAAAATATTTATATATAATTGTTAAATAGATGGACTAGTGCTCACCTTAACCGTACATCAAGGGAGTACGATTTAAAATCACTCACCAGGGTAGTTAAAATGAAAAAAATAATAATTTAGAAAACCTCAATTTTCATAATCTGCTGGGCTATGCAATTTCATAAACTACTTAGAAAGCTACATGATATGTGTCTACTAAAGCTAAAAGTACTCTGTATTTTGAAATTTTACCCTAGTTATGCATATCTGCAAAAAAAATATGCACATATGTAAGTACAAAACGTGGATAAGGACATTTGTAGAGTATTCCTGAATTGCCAAGCCAGATACCCATCAAGACTAGAATGGATATGACTATAGTTAAAATTATTGTATTGAATATTTCAAAATAGCTACAAGAAAAGATTTTTAAATGTTCTCATTACAGAGAAATATATGAAGAAATAAACATGCTAAATATCATGATTTATTTTGTACATATATTTTGCAACATCACATTATAAACTATAAATATGTACAATTATTATGTGTTGATTAAACCTAAAAACTTGTGGAAAAGGTGCAATGAATAAATAAATTGAAGTACATTCATTCCAGTGAAATCTCTACAATGAAAATCAATGAATGACTACAGGCTAGATAAATAATGCCTACAGAATAGTATTGAGTGGAAAAAGCTGGGTATAAATGAGTACATATTGTATGATTCCACTTACACATTTCTAAAAATCAGAGAGAGAGAGAGAGAGAGAGAGAGAGAGAGAGAGAGAGAGAAACTAACCTATAGTGTTAAAAACCAGACTAGCTAAATTTTAGGTGGAGGCGTGCAGTGAATGCAATGAAACAGAAAACGGGATTTTTACTTGTTTATTCTATTTCTAGAGTCTGATGCTAACTACATGCATGTGTTCAGTTTGTAAAAATGTACCAAGCAGAATACTTACACTGTATACAATTTTAATATACCAGTAATAGTCTTATAAAAAGTTGACTTTAATAAGCATTGCTTGCCCTATCCCTAGTGATTTTCAGACCCTCACTGAAGCACGTTACTGTGACGCAACAGAGTAATTTAGTGTTTTATAATTCATTGAAGGTGTCCAGGAGTCTTTATCACATGCAGGTAGGCTTATGGGTGCTGGCGACACCAACATGAATGAAGTAAGATTGCTGCTTATGGTCCAGTCCAGTAAAGAATGTCATGTAAACCAGCAATTTCAGCACAATACATAAATGTGAATAGAGAAATGCATAAGAAATTAAACACACGAGAGGCCTTTTAATCACTCTCCATTCTCTGTAAAACCCACTGACTGATGCCCATAGCACACCAGACACTCCAGACTGGTAAAACCCTCTATAGCGACCAGTTGAACTGCACTTAGCAATAGTCACTTGCACAGATGTTTAAAGAAAGCAAAATTGTTCCACTTTAAAGAAAGCAAAATTGGAAATCCAGAGGCTGTATGGTGGTACTTTTTTTTTTATAATAAAGACACCCTGAAACAATGGTAACTGAACATACATTCTTTGAGACATTGAAGGTTAAGATGCCTATTGGCTATGAGAGTGGAAATGTGAAGTAAGAAGCTGGACATAGGTGGCATCTCTCTTTGCCCAGATGAGTCCCAATTTATGTCTGTAGAATAATACCTAATCAATGTATTCTATCCATCTATAATTATTAAGCTACATGCACTGCTTTAACAAAGGTACAAGTTGTGGTGCTATGCTGGCCAGGTTTGAAATATCACATTCATTAATTTCATGATACTAGGCAAGTTACTTAATCTTTTTATGCCTCATTTTCTTCATTTGTAAATAGGATGAGTAATAATACCTTTCTTATATGTTTTTTCCTGGAAATAAATACATTGCAATATCTAAAGATCTTTGAAGAGTGCTTGGCACATAATATACATTCATTTGTCCAGAGCTAGTTATTAATATTTCAGATCCCTCTCATAAAAAATATGAGATGCTGTCATTTCTAGAGATGCAAGAGAAACAAAGTAGATCTAGAGAGTAAGAACTGACTAATGGTAGTCAATTGTGTCTCAGCCCACTAACTTAGGGAAAGTGTCACAAAGCTTTGAGCAGGATCCTTGCTTTGTGGGCTAGAAGTTATTAAAATAATAAATCCCACAAGAAATTGTGAGCAGAGGCACATGCAGTAAAAAATTGAAGAGAACTAAGAGCATGTTGCATTTTAAAGCCCTGCATTATTATATATTCTTGGTGGCATGTGTTTCTGGGACTAAGCAATAGAGGACTAATCAACAAAGTGAAATTTAATTTACTTTTTAAGTTTTATTCCTGCTAAATAGATGTAAAGTCCCATGAGAGCAGTCACCAACCCCACACTCCTCTGGTTTACTTCCCAGCCACTGGTCAGTGACCTGCCTCATTCCTTCTCCTGGACCTTCCTCCTCATCCTGATTTCTAAATGCCAGAATACCAGAGGTTCCAACACTAAATAACAGCTATACCTCGAAGAATGGAATGTCGTTTATATGAGCGTAGTCTGTTCCCTAAAATCTAGACTCATACCCATAATATGATCATCTAAACTGGATTTGTTTTAGAGAAAATAGTGCAATCAAGAATTATTCTACAGACATAAATCAGGACTGCTCTGGGCAAAAATAGATGCCACCTACATCCAGATTCTTACTCCACATTTCCACTCTCATAGCCAGTAGGCATCTTAACCTTAATATGTCCCAGAACAAACTCAACTTTCCAACCTTATAAAAACCAGCTTGGACATTGCTAGAGGTCCTGGATCTTGAATGAGATGGATGAGACTCGCCATTGTCCACTCTGGGTTCTACTAGGTGTAAGAACAAGAGTAAGATATACAGTCCATCTCTGTAACAGAGATTAGTAATTTATTTTAAAAAAAAAACTGTTTCTTCTTCCTCCTTGCATGGGGCTATATGAAATTTCCTGGCCTCTCCCAGAGGTAGAAGTTGCCACATAATGAACTCTAATTAAAGAAAAATAAGCATCATTGATACTACTACCATTTCCCAGTTGGATCTCCCCACAACCCTTGTTGTTGTCAGCCTTCTTAGATTACACTCTTAGGTGGCTGTGTACACACCAGTGAATGAGAAAATCTCTCTGTCACACCTATTGGACCCAGGGAAAGCCCAGGACCAGTGCAGAGAATGGATGAGGCACCAAAAGAAGATAGGGAATCCAGGTCCCTGAAGCACTGAAGATGAAAGATGCCCACAAAAGACTTGTTTTGCATTGTTCCATAAACAAGAGTTAAACATTTATTTTGTCATGATTCTTAAATGGGGTAGTTCATTAACTTTGGTACCTATCAATTCTTTCACAAAGAAACTGATGGATTTTTTGTGAAGTTTTAGTTCCTTGTATCTTATTGTCATATTAATTTTTATAGAACTGAAGTCAAAGAGACTGTTATAATACATACTTCTTTGTATGCAGCACAACTCCTTGTTGTTTCTTTTCAGATTGTACATAACATAGTTACTCTGGGAATTAAATTTTACATTTTGAAATGGAAAATTGTTTAAGGACTTAATGGATTGCATGCAGAGACAAGAAATATGTGGAAAAAGTGTTGTCTTCTGATGCTTATTTTATTAAAGCCAAAGTAAAGTAATTGCTAAAGTATAGTTATTTAATTTCAAGCGTTGCCTTTGAAGTATTGACTCCTACAGATCTGATTATCCTATCCCCTTTGATGACAATGGGGGAAATGGTTGCAAGAGAGCAAAATCAATAACTTGACAAGAAGTCAGATCCACCATGGATCAATTACTACGATCAATAACATCCTAATCGATTTACATGACTCACATTCCTCCTTTATTTCCCTTCTGTTACTCTTCACTGTGTGGAAAGAGAAATCTCTCCAAATTGTTTTATCTTGTTTAATATCCACAGAACAAGAAACCTCTTTCCACATCTAATCAGGAACAACATGGAAGTGTTTATTTGTTAAGTGAATTTGAGAACATAACGGACTCCAGAAACCTTTATTTCTGCTGAGATGACATTTTGTACAATTAAAATCTGTCTTTACTGGCAGGAGGACTTTATCAAACATGCATGGAAATACGTATCAAAAGCTAGTAGACAAGAACTATAAAGAGATCATTTTCAATTGAGTTATATTTAACTATATTCCAAACAATGAGTAGAGGCTGGTGGGTGTGGTGAATTACTAATGGTCAATAATTTAAAGTGGGAGTGCCCAGCTGAACTGAGCCAGCAAGGTTCTGGGCTTGGAAGACCCACCTGAGGATTGCTGTCAGAACAGTTATAAAAGGAGAACAGCAGGGGAGAAGTTGCTGCTAATGTTCCTTAGAAAGGTCTCACTCCAGTATCCTGGGGCGTCCCCTGCACTTTACCTATGGGGGTCTGCCAGAGACTCCAAACAGCCTCACACCTTCCACCCTCAGAAGACCACAGGCTGCTGAGCTTCAGCTGCTGCTCTCTTCCTCTGGGTTTTGCCTTCACCTGGGCATCGTCTCCTGGTTCTCTGTGAAAGTCTGTAACCTTCAGCACCGGTCCCTGGGCTTTCTGGAGCAGAGCTTCTGTCTTCCATCGCCGACTCCTCAACTTTCTGATGCGGACTCATAGGGGACACTGCTGTGGAATCCAGACCGTTGGCTGGATTCTTCTCATTTTCAGCACATGGACAGATGTCTTGTACTCTTCTGCATTTGACTTTGGTTGAATATTATAAAATAAGCCTATAAATTACATGTCCTATATTAAATCTATCCCCCTGCACACTCTGATTACAACAGTGGGTAAAGTGGCTACAGTACATGGTACTCTTTCATTGAATTTATTTGCAAAAAATAAAATTTGTAGAATTTTGAAAAAGTAACCAACTGTATTAAAAAACTGATCACACAGATTGAAAATACAAGGAAACAGAGATAACATCACTTAAATTCAATGGAATTCTCTTCCTTTTGAAATGCAGTATTAAGGTGGTAGGTATAAGCTGCATGAATTTAGCTGTGCTGATGGCTTCTACATGGATTATGGGTGTATGAATGTACTATAGTGCTAAAATTAAAATCACAACTGTAGTCATGTTTTTTGTGATAACTTTCTTTAAACTCCCAAAGAAATCTGCATTACTAACCACAAAACGCTAATTAGAATACTTGTAGGAATCCCAGCACTTAGAGGCTGAGGCAGGAGGATCCTTGTGAGTTTGAGACCAGCCAGGGTTACAAAGTGAGTGCAAGGCCAGCCTGAACTGCATAGCGAGACCCTGTCTCAAAAAATAGGGCTGGGGATTTAGCTCAGTGGCGTAAGCGCCTGCCTGCCAGGTGCAAGGTTATGAGTTCAATCCCTAGTACCAAAAATAATATTAATAATAATAATAATAATACTTATAGGAATTTTGTTATCTAAAGGTTATTAAAGAATGTCACTGTTGCCACAGGTTTAAGAATACTTCAAATACACTTTTAAAACATACCACCAAAAAGTAAAGAAGATAATTATTTCAGTTGTTGAAGACAGATTTGGAAGGAAGATCACTATTTCATTTGGTTCTGTCCTATGTCTGAACTAATCCACTAAAACTCTGATCCCTTCAAATGGTTTTCTTAAATTACACTCTGCTGTTCACACACAAATGAATGAGGAAAAAATCCTCATCCAAACGTAATGCCAGAAGTCTGTGTGCTAGTGCCGGATCTCTGAACTCAACAGGGCTTTGGGTCAACTCCTTCAACCATTTTCAGTGACAGCCTGGAGTAATCGTAACTCTTCAAAATCCACCCTTACCTTACCTCTTAGTATAAAGAGATGATCATAGTTTCTTTGTTAGGAAAATTGGGACAACAATGGTGAGCTCTTCAAATTTACTGCTTCGTTCTTTGATTTCTCTCACCACCTCCTCGACATGGCTCTGGGATGGTTTGTTCCTTCACCCAAGTTCATAGCTTCTTTCAGACAGCCTTCTTGATACATCTCATCTCTGTCTTCCTCACCCTCTTAATTTCTCTGTCTGCTCTTTTATTTTAAGGGTAATAAATAGCAATAGTGTGCCATAAGTATCCCATGGGTAATTCACCATTTCCCATATCAAAAACTCCTATAAAGAATGTTATTTCTATTTGTTATTTATTGATATACAGAATGAGTATTTCATCTTCCTTAAATTATCCAGGAAGAGTGTTCCATTTGTTCCCTGCTGAGTTCAGTTCTATATAACTTTCTTGAAAGAATAGTACACATAGTGCTATGGACCATACGTTTCTGCTACCTCTGCAAATTCATATGTTGAAATCCTGATCCCCAAAGTGATGATTCTGAAGTTGGGCCTTCGGGAAGTAATCAGGTCCTGAGGGTTGGGCTCCCATGACTAGGATAAGTGCCTTATATGAAGAGACATGAAAGAGCTTGCTTCTTCTCTCTCTGCTTTCTGCTTTTCAAGGAAACAATAAGCAGACAGTAAGTGCTCATTAGAAACCTGATCTCTTAGTATCTTGACCTTAGATTTCTTATCCTTTAAAACTGTGAAAAATGTGTATTTTCTGATTGAAATACTCAGTTTATGGTAATTTATTATAGCAGGCCAAACTAACACACACAGCTGGTACTTACATACTTCCTATTCAGTCACAACCAACCCACATAACTTAGCTTTTGTCCCATTATTCCTACACTAAAACTATTTTATATCTCTCACCACTATTATTCATCCTCATACAGACAAATCCCATGTCATACATCAATCCACAGTTCACAGCTCAGTTAACATTACTGACTGAATTTGACGCCATTCTATTCTTCTAATAAATCTCTTTCCAAGGTGTACATGACCCTTTTTTGTTCTTCCTTTATAGCTCATTCAATGATACTCCCTACTATTGTCCCTTCCAACATGGGTTCTTCCCATAGGTCAATTTCTTTGATGATTATAGGCCATTTTCCTAAATGAGGTCCTCCACCTTCAAGACATTTACCATACCCAATGGTCCAGATAACGGTATCCAAATTTCTTACACATAACCATGTGTAACTTCCAATGACACTTCAAGCTCAGCATGTCCAAAATAACTGTGCACTCATGTAACTGTCCTTATAAATCACTATTCTTATACTATATTTCCTAGAACTGCTCCTCCTTCTATTTACCTCTGGGCTTATGGCTCAACTTATGCAATCAGAAGTGGAAGACACCCTCTCTTCCTATCTCTTCTCCACTCCCCATTATACCAACTTCCAATCATAACTCACTGAAAACCACCCTTGATACTTTCACCAGGGAGAAATTTCTAGAGAAAAAATCTGACTATGCCGCTATCCTGCAGGAGAACTTTTAACAGCTCTGGTTTGACCTCTTACAATGCACACAGGTTCTTTCTTCCTGCTCTGATCCTTACTTATATATCTTCAGTTGCAGCAGCTAAAACTCTCATGTCTTGTGCTTTATGTGCTATTTAACGCTGAACTGTTTATGCTTTCTAGCTCAAATCACAGGGTTTTTTTGCCTCCATGCCCTTTGAAGTCTCTCAGTTTCCAAAATGTCTTTGCATCTGTTGTTTGATTTCTTTCCTTAGTTTTATTTAGCATAAACACTACTCCTTTCCATGAAGCCCGCCTCTTGCTCCTATTTACCCCACCCCACTTCTGCTGTCCCATGCCCTCTCCACTATCCTCCTGCTTCTAAGTGTCTACACTAGCACTCCTAGAATACCACAAAATTTTTCAGTGAATGTAAATGTTATATTTAAATTATCTTTAAGCATCTCTCCACCAAATTTTACATGCTCTAAGGTAGGAAATAATTGCATGATACCGTGACTCAAATCAAAACAAACTCAACATTTTTTAATAAAAAGTAATTATTGTTAATAACAATCTTCTTGCTACTCACTAGGCTCACTGAGATCATTTAGAAAATATACATTGAAATATTTCAAATATCCTTCAAAAATTAGTGTTCTGATATAGAACAGTTTTTCCAAGTCTCGGACTGAAATACTGTATCTTGCAGTCATGTCACTATAAGGTCCTACACCATGTAATCACTTGGAATCAAGATGAATGCAGATAAGTCCTTGGACTAGGCTAGACTACAGCTGTACCCATGAGGACTAAGGAAGTTGTCACAGTTCTCAATGGATGTGAAAACTGATGTACAATCCCCAGACTTGAGATGCCACTCGAAAGAAGCCATGCAGGAAAAGCTTGATGATGTTCAGTTTGGAATGTGGAGGAAGATTTTGTAGCAAAAGGACTTGTGGCATCAAAAGGAAGAGTTGATAAAATCAAATTAACTTGGGTGACACAAAGAGGTGACAAGAATGAAGGCGCTATGATGAGGAAGGAACTCAGCTGGGTTTAAGGGTAGACAGGCCTTGCTTGTGGGGGCAGAGTTGGAAACCAGTAAAGCAAGACTGCTCAAGAGCATGCAAGATGCCCTGGAGACCCCTTGAACTGAAGAGATGGAATTATACCTGAGATCCCTCAATTTCATTGTGAAGTGTCTTCTTCAAACTTAACCCAAGGGCCATAAACTTGTTACTCAGAGAAGTACTGTTGCTACTGTGATCATGTGATCATAATAATTTTAATAAGAAAAAATAGTCATATCTACTATTTCTTAGCATTTAAAATAGACACTATGCTAGGTGACCATATGTAGGTAATCCAATTAGTCAGTAGCTATTGTTGGCTCCACCTTTAAAACTTACTTAGAACTCAACCATTTCTCACTATTTCTATTGATACCAATCTGGTCTAAGACACTAGTATAGGTTGAACTGTGTACCCCATAAAAGATATAGTACTGATCCTTAGTATTTTAAATGTGACTTCACTTGAAGACAAGGTCTTTGCAGGGATAATCAAGTTAAAAGGTCATTATGATAGGCTCTAAACCAACATGACTGGCTTTTTTCATCAAAGCAGACA
>RJWM01036749.1:0-17938 GCA_004363535.1 Dasyprocta punctata
TTCAATGTTGAAGGACTTTTCAAATATCTACTTTCTCTTTAAGAACTGAGAGCTCACCCAGAATTCAGAATTTGGTCTCTGAACTGTAATTTCCATGAGAACTTTCTCCAAAACTCCATCTCATAAAGACTATTTGATGTCCTTGAACTCCCAGTACAAGCCTGCTTCATTTTTCTTCAAATTACCTTCAAACAATTACATTTGTATTGCACTCATGTCCAGTAATCCAAATTCCATTCCTCTAAATTGTCTACAATTTAAAACATAACTTTTCCCTTTGAAAATATTTTTTCTGACATGTGCAGCAACATCTTTTAAAGAGATTCTTACAGGTAGAATTTGCTACACAGTATGTAAGTGCTACTTGGAATATATGAAGACATTTATACTGCATAAACCTGAGAGGTCACCAATGACATGAGCTCCTACTCCACTTTGCATCTCCCCTTTTTGGATCATAATGAAGTTCCTAGACACAGTAGGACACCTGTGCACACCTTTGCTCCAGCATAAAATTCCAGTGCTCCGAATGGTCTGAATGGCTGTGAGATGTTATTGAGTGAGTGTTTCCTAGGATTTTCCATTTTTCAAAGTAGAGGAAAATTTCTCCTGTACAAAATATTTCACTTATCTTTTTTACATCTTCCTTCTCTTTCCCCTAAATAAAAATATTAAGAGAATATTAGATATCTTATTTCAGAAACACAGCAAGAGAGAGGCAGGCAGGCAGACAGATGACAGACAGACAGAGACAGAGACCCGAAAGAACTCATGGAGCTAGGATAATAAAAGAGTTGAATTTTCTGGTCCTATAGGCATTTTGGTCAGCTTTCCTTCACTGGACAAAATACCTGAGAAAATCACTTTAAAAGAGAAAAGATTTACTTTGGCTCCCAATTTCATAAGTTTCAGTCCATGGTCACTCAGTTCCATAGCATCAAGGCCTGTGAGGAGGAGAAGCATCATGGTGGAAGGCATGGCAGAGAATAGTTGCTCACCTCACAGCCCCCAGGAAACACAGAGAGTGAGGAGACAGAGGGGAAAGAGTGAGGAATAAATTATACCCTTCAAGGCATCCTCCCACTAACCTGCTTCCTCCAACTAGCCCCCACCTTCCAATAACACATTCAGCTATGAATTCATCAATGATCAATTAGTTAACCCACTGACCAGGTAAGAGCCCTCTGAATCCAATCATCTCTCTGCATGTCTCTTAATCCAATCAAGTTGACAATCAAAATTAATTGTCACAGTCTGCAATCTAAATATTTTCAGGGCCAGGAGTTTGGCTCAGTGGCTTAAGTGCCTGTCTGGCAGTCTTGAGGTTGTGAGTTTGATCCCCGGTGCCGCAAAAAAAAATTTAAAAATAAAAATAAATAAATAAATATTCTCATTTTTTTCTCTGCTCCAAGTAGGTCAGCTCCTCTGGTCTAACAAATCCACCACCATTTCTTCCCCACACAGCTCCTTCCTACCTGAGCAATCAATTACCTTTTCAAAGTATGCTGGTTCATCTCACAACCTTCAGAGACCCACACACACAAGGACACACATACCAAGCCCCAATTCTTTGGCAGAGAGCTCAATACCTGATTATTTTTAATTTTTATTTGACAAATAACAATTACAAATATTTATGGAATCCAATGTGATGTATATAATGTATATGATTAAATCCAGCCAATTAATAAATTTATCACCTCAGATACTTATCTTTTTATGGAGAACACATTTAAAATCTACTTATTTACCAATTTTGAAACCCATAATTCACTGTCATTTACTAAAGTCATTGTCCTGTTCAATCACTAAAGCTTGCTCCTGTCTAGCTAAAACTTTTTCACTATGTCAATATCTCTTTTTACCCCCACCACCTCCCCTGATGTTAATTGATGAAGAGCTGCTGGGTCCTGTAGGCAGTGCCTGCGACTCAGGTCAGTGTTTCCCAAATCTAGTGACCCAAAAATATCAGGGATTTTTACAATTTTAGATTACTGTTTTGACCCATCAGAGTCTACACAGTAAAGGTCTGAGCATCTTCACTTGTTAAAGGTTCTCCTTACCATTTTGATAACTGGCCAAGTGAGGTAGTAAGTTAAGCAGAAAATTTTGCAAAAGCAAGTATTACCAAAAGACAGAGCTTCTGAGATGGGAGGGTTCTGGGGTCAGAGGAAGTCTCTATTCTCATGCACCTGACAGTACCTTCAGATTTCATTATGAGGACCCTGGTGGCCCACGAAACTGAGTCAATTTTCAATTTCGCCATCCTTATGTTTACTTAATCTTAAATCTGGAATTGTGTGGCACCCATAAAACAAAGCTCTCCAGACAGAACTCAACATATTCCCAAAATTGTTTTTTCAAGGATTAGTCAATGATGAGCAATGACTAAGATCCCTGTACCCCAGCAGTACAGAGAAAAACAGATCAATGCTGAGTCCCCTCGCCAAAGCACGAGCCACCACAGGTACTTGTAATGACTTCTCTTCCTGGTTTCTTCACCTAAGTTGTGTTCAGCAACAAGGTTGATTTTCACCCTGAAGGGACATCTGGCAATGCCTGGAGACATTTTTGTTACAACTGGGGTGGAGTTTCTACAGAGATGCTGCTCACCATCTTCCAATGCATGGGACACAACAAAGAATTATCCAACCCAAAATGCCAGTAGTGCCACAGTTGAGAACCTAGTTCTGCAGAGTATTTAATTAGCAATTAATAAACTTGATTTAGTTCTAACTAAATGAAAGTCCCTTTGTATTCGGATAATGGAGTAGTCAACAAGACAGATAGAAAGTTTCTACTCATTCTCTCATCAACTATCTTAAATGCCAACTATGGCCCATGCAAGCATCCTGCTGGGAAGAAGGCGTTAAGGCCAAAAAGACAAAATCTCTGTCCTTGTGGCATTTCCAGGGTTGCTGAAGAGATGGACACTAGACAAAGAATCACCTAAATCAGAGTACCACAACTGTAAGATCTGTAAGGAAGCTTAAGTACAAGTATTGGTGAGGTTTCACTGAGTCAGGGTCAGAGGAGGCTCTCCTGAAGAAACCTCAGTTGGGCAAAATTCTAAAGGCTGTATAGGAGTTAACTAAGGAGGAGAGATGGAAAGAGCCTTCCAGGCAAAGGAAACAGGACATCGAATGTCATGGAAAGGAAGAACATAGTACATAGTAGAGCCTGTAATACAAAGAAAGAAAACATATGGCACCAGAAGAGACTTTACTTTAGAGGACATTAAAGGCCGTGGTCATTATTTTAATAATAATGGGAAACCATTCCTTCAAATCCTTTAAATTTGGAATTTGTGAAAGACTGTGGTATGTTCTAGTTGACTCCCAGCTATAGTTGCATATGACAGTTGCCTGAGACGCTTTTGAAGCTGTTTTCTTTAAAAGTCTAATTCATTATAAAATAAAAACAATAGGAGCCCTTTATTAATTCACTCTCTAAACTCATTCATAAGCCAATTCACCCAGTAGATTTGGACATTACAATTCCAATTTTTCTGTAAAACTGCAAATAATTCAGTCCCATGAGTTTAGAAATCTGCAAAAACTAAGGATCTACTATATTTGGAAGATAAAAATGCAGAGGCAAAAATCAAAATTGCATGATTCAGCCAAACAATAATAACTATCAGAAAAAGAAAAATTGAAGCACATTCTATCTGGGCATGCAGAGAGATGTTAGGCTGTCGAGCCATTTCAAGGAGAATAGGGATGCTATTTGTTTCTGAAGTTTGTAGTTTCACTGTTGCCTAGAATTACAAATAATTTATAAAGGTATGTGAGATACCTTAATATTGTACTCTCCATCAAAGAATGTTGCCATCTGCTGATTTAGCCTATTATGATACATCATAGGCAATTAAACCAAAACGAATATGACAGAGAGATAATTGCATATCATATCAAAACCTTTTCTAAGCACCAACAACAATAAAAAAAGACCCAAATTACAAACTAATAAAGGCAAGCACAAAAGTGGGAAGTATTTCAACACAACTTACTATGCCAAATAGTACAGATAACTGAATAAAACAAAACTAGCTCCATGTCATCAGGGTTGTCAGCAGAGAATTCATTTGCTTCAGTTCACCACACAGAACACAGTGCTGTTTGCAAGAGAGACCTGGAAATGCAACATCCCTCAAATTGTGAATTCGTGACCATGGCCCTTGGTCAAGGCTCACTGGCAAAGTCAAGTGGGAGATGTCCAATACTTCCTGTGAAATTGTCTTTAGAAGGGAAGTGGGAGGAGACAAAGAAAGGGAGAAAAAGAAATCACTTGATTTCTCCAGCCAAAGGCAGCCACTTTTAACACAGAAGACCAAAGAAACTCTGAATCTTTCCAAAAACTTTCATCTTGGGAATGATCTCAAAGTTCTACACTGAGCTAATGCTGTATTTCCACAACACCAGATATTTAAGATTAAGAGGGACAAGGAAAAAACCTACACAAGGGCAGTACTAATCAAATGGAAATATTTTCACAGAAGGGAAACTGCTATTGTTTAAGTCCAATTCTTCGCAAAATCAAAACGGTAGAAACTCTGTATTAATACAGTGCTCTATACTCATTCATAAGCCAAATTACTCAGTAAAATAAATGGCATTCAAATGACACACACCTGAGATCTAGAAAGGGAAAAAGTACTGTTAGGGTGATAACTTAAGATTCCACAAGCTATTAAAATTTTCTCCTGATGAAAAAAAAAAAAACAGTAAATACTCCATAAGGATTGCATTGTTGTTTTTCACAAATCAGCCAGTTAATTAATAGTGAGTGCTATACAAGACATTTTGAATTTCTGTGATAAATTATAACTTGAAGATCAGTCAGAAAAACTCCATCCAAGTTTGACCTTCTGAAGAATGTGCATGTGCCCTGTTCTTCACCTTTAACACATACTTCTCCCAACTCAAAGGTAGATGCAGATGACATTTACAGAAGATATAAACTGTAATTCCCAGTGAAGTATTTCATCTTTTGGTGATTAAATTTACAGAACCACTTTAAAGTGGATGGTGGGGTCCATTGTGGGAGCTGTTGAAGCTGAATACACTGCAGGGCTGTGATGTGGCCTGGGCGTGGCTGAACTGAGAATGAGGAGATGCCTCAGGGGACAAGATAGGCCACAGATGAGGACACCTGGAGACTTTCTCCTAGGATAGTTCCTAGTTAGCATGGTCTGTTGTTTGGAGGGGTCGTTGAGCTCCTCCCAAGATCCTGCTCAGGTTTCCTGCATTTTCCACTTCAATCCCTTTCTTGTTTTGAATAAATATGGGCTGCCCAGAGACAGTCTGTTTCAGCCACCAGAGTTAGGAACTCTGCAGAGGATTTTGGTCCTCCTGGAGCCCTAAAGATCATACTGCTTATCTCATTTGTTTGGGCCTTTGCTGTGCACTCATTTAGGAGACTGCGGATCTAGGCACAGACCCCAGTAGTCTATTTGGCTTATATTTTATTTATAGCTAAGTGAAATAAATAAGTGGTATTATTTCTAGAAGGGGGCTAATTTCCAAGCCAATAGGCCAACCCACATTCTACTTATGAAAGTGTGTTCTACAGCCAAGAATGATGACCCTAACAGACAGGAAATTAAATGATTGTTTGTAATAAAATAATAGCCTGCATACTCTATGCTATATATGTTTCTTAAACAATCATTTCAATTCTTAAACAGTTTGACTTTTTAAAATTTATAATTTCCTTTTTTAAGATGTTTGCCTATAAGTAAGAAAAGTCAAGAGATTGCATTCAATATCCTGAGAATTGAGATCATTCTGAGGAACTGAGAATTTAGAAGTAGAAAGACCTGACCGTAGTGGTACACACCTGAAGTCCCAGGCACTCAGAAGGTTCAGGCAGAAAGATTAAAACTTTGAACCCATCTGTCTTGGTTACTTTTCCCTCGTTGCTGAGACAAACACCTGACACCCAAAATTAGGGAAGGAAAGGTTTATTTAGCTTACAGTTTTTGGAGGTTTCAGTCCACAATCAGCTAGCTCCAAGGCAGGGTGGTATGGCACAGGAAAAACACTTCAAGGCAGCAGCCGAACAAAAGCAGCCACAGTAAAAGGGGGTGGGGGGCGAGCAAGCCTCTTCTCCTCTTTTATATAGTACACAGGACACCCCTGCCAGGGTGCGTGTAGCTTCACAAATATCCTTGCCTTCCTTTGCACAGGATGAGGATGTTTACAAAGTAAGACCCCTGGCTCCCTCCTGAGTCTCCCAGTTAAACTTCTGACCTTCTCAAATTGTAACAATGACCAGGTAACTGTGCTGTACACCCCAGGATGTAGAGCTGCTGAGTTACTTAATTAAGCTGCTAGACTTCTCAAGTTGACACAATGTATAAACCATAGCACCATCCCAGGCAACTTATTGAGATCCCATATCAAAACTAATTTTTTTTTAAAACTTGGGATATTTCTCAGTGGTAGTGCTACTACCTAGTGTTATAGATTGTATCTAGATGTCCCCCCAAAGTCTCAAGAATTCATTGGTGGGGCTTTCCAGAGCTGGCTGGAGTTAGGTTGTGTGATGCTGGGATTAACCATATATAGTACTAAATTACTTCACTGACTAGACTTAGCATAGTTCTGGGTGTGGCTTAATGGATTTACTAAAGATGGGTGGTGTATTGGTTGATCCTGTGTCCCCCCCAGCCAAAGACTCATAATTTGGATGGGGTTGAGTCTGGCCTTTGTGATTGGTCTGTTGTCTAGCACTGGGATTGGTGATGTGAGTGCTGCACCTACCCAGAGGTAGAGCCAACATACTGAGTAAGGGCAGGAGGAACACATGTCTTCCCTCTCTTGCCCTCTCTCTTGCTGGGTCTGTGTGCCTTGCTGTTTGGTGGCCACCATGAATGGTGGCCCTCCCACGCCACACTACCTTGGAGCCCACTGAGTATGGACTGAAACTCTCAAGAAACTGTAAGAAATAAACTTTTCATTCCCTAATTTTGAGCATCAGGTATTTTGTCTTAGCAATGAGTAAAAAGTAACTAAGACAGGTGGAACCACCCAAAAAGTTTGTAGCCCATTTGCTGCCTGCCACTACTGCTGCTATTTGCTGTTGCTTTCTGCCTACCCTACCAACACATGAGCAGTTTCTCCTCTGTGATGCCCCTCTGTCATACCACCCTGCTTTGGAGCCTGCCAATTATGGACTGAAATCTCTGTACACTGTAAGCTGAAATAAACCATTCCTCCTTTAATTGTGGATGTTGCATATTTTGTTGCAGCAATGAGAAACTGACTAAGACAGATTTTGTTACCAAGGGTGGGGTCAATATTATGACTGCACCTGACTATGTTGTTCAGGAACCTTTGGAAATGGATTCTGGAAAGAGTTTGAATGGTTTGGAGACACCAGCTGAAGGAGCAATGTTGGAATGCTGTGAGCTGAACTTAATGGGAGATCCTGGTCAGAGCTCCAAAGACCAGAATGCTGATATAAATGCAGCTGGTAAAGACCAGACTCAGGAGATTTCAGTTAGGAACAAGACAGCCTCCAGATCATGTGTTCTGTGCTCTGGGCAAAAATTTGACTGCATTTTGCTCCTGTCCCAGAGACTGCTAAGACTGAGATTAAGTGTGGTGTACCAATTATCCTTGTGGAAGAAATTTCAAGGCAGTCTAATGTTGAGGTAGCACAGCCACTGTTGGGATGTTTTAGTCAGCTGCACCTTGAAAATCAAGAGCAAACAGCACAACAGAATGATTTTTAAAGTTTTGAATTTAGCCAGAAAAAAAGCTCCAGTAAATTTGCAGGCTTCAAAGAAAAAGCAGAAGAAAACTTGGTTCCTAAAAGGGAACAGGACAAGAGAAAAGATGCACTGGAGGCATCACAAGCAGCAGCAGGATTCCCTTTTGTAGCCTCAAAATTGCAAAGGTGAAACACTTTACTTCGAGAAGAGAGCCTCAGAGCACCATGGTCCAGAGTGACAGCAGTCCAGGGAATTTTTTTCTTGAGATTGGCTTCATTGTGTTTAGCAATCCAGGTACTCAACCTCTATAGCCAAGAGAAAAGGAAGCCTAGCTACTGTGTCAGCCGGCAGATCAACCACATGGCACTGGTTTTAGGCACATGCAAAGTGCAACAGTTGTAGGGTCAGGAAAGCTTTCCCTCAGATTTCAGAGGAAGTGCACCCTGAGAAAGCAGCTTGTGATGCAGTGAGTATGGAGTTGAAGGCATAGGGGAAACCCCAGAAGTTTACAAAAGCCAGGAACATGAATCATTTGAGGAAATCCACAAGGAGTAAGCAAGGCCAGATCAGTAGATAAGCCATGAGGTTATAATAACCAGCAGTGCCAAGTGGGCAAAGCTACCCAAGGTCTTTGGAGTTCACATCTTGCCACAGATTGTACAGGATGCTAGATATGGAACTATGGAACTATATTTGCCCTGTTGGATTTTGTTCTTGCTTTGGGGTTCATTCTCTTCCCCTATTTGTACCTTTTTGAATGGAAAAGTTCATCTTGTACCATTGTATGTTGGAAGTGTTTAACTTGCTTTTTATTTATACAGGAGCTTGCAGCTGAGAGCTTGACTTAAATCTCATAGGAGATTTTGGACTTAGACTTTTCAACAATATTTAAACTGTTAGGACTTTAGCAACATTTAGAGATGGACTAACTTTTGCATAAAGTTATGTGCATGAGTCTTCTGGTGGCCAGGGACACCTGGCATGCCTGAGGTCCTGGGTGCAATTCTCAGCACAGCAAAAAGTAAAAAGTAAAAATGAAGTACATAGGACTTACTATGCTCTCTCACCCCTTTGCACTAAGGATGCAATCACCTCCTAGAAGATCCACTCTTTTCATGCCACGAGTGGACAAGTTCAACAGATTCTCCAAGACTCACTGAGATCCACAGGAAACCATGAAATGATTGAGTCTACTACTTCTTCCGCAGTCTAGGAACCAAAGTTACTAAGAGGTCAATCTGTCTTCATTAGACTTATTCTTGTTGTGGGATGTACAAACAAAAGTAAGTACACACTAAGGTGTCCCTCTCTAGTGTGGAAACTTGCTCAAAACACCTTGAGTATTCAAATCAGAATGAGCATTTACTGAGAGTACTTTGCATGATCTATTTCATTTAATCCCAAGAAAAATTCTGTAAAAAAGGCAGGATAAATTTCACATTTCCAAAGGACAGAAACTGAGACCTATGGATACACCATACCTGCCTTGGATCACACATTGTATAAGTGATGTCCAAGTGTTGACTGCAGTTATCCACTCCCAAAGCTCTGACCATGCTACATTAGAATCCCACAGAAAGAAAATGATAAGTCTGATCTTGGAGACTGTGCAAAGAAAGCAGCAAGAGCTTCACAGAGGAGGTGATTCTTGAGCTAAGTTAAAAGAGAAGGGCATATATGGTGGGCAGTCCAGGAGAGAACAGTAAGCATCCCAGCCATTCAAGGGGACTTCAGGGAAAGGGACTGGTTAGGTGGCAAAAGAAGCAGAGCTAGGCAGTTGAGAACCATAACTCTGTGTTATACTTTGGACTCAATCCATGAGCAGGAGAAAGCCTCCAGATGGTTTTAAATGGATGTTTTGCCATGGTTATGTTGCTGTTTTAGTACAATCTGGTGACAGGATGGCCAATGACTAGACAACACAAGATGTAGGACAAGATAGAAAATAGTAACTTTAATATAGAATAAAATCATGATCTCATGATCTTGAAAGCATAGGGGATAGAAAAAAGAATAAATACAATGATATATACATAGTAATGTTAAAGATTATTGTGATTTATTAGCCCTGAGAATAGAGGTAATGGAAGGTGGTGTGGAAAACACTCAAACTTTTGATCTAGGGGACTGAGGAATGTCATGGGTCTGAGAGTACAGGAGACACAGCTGGGGATGTGCAGGAAGAGGTAAATACCAGGTTCAGGTGGAATCAGTGGACACTGCTGGTTATCCAGTAGGCTGATAAAATGTGAGAGCAGAGCTCCCCGAAACAAGCACATATCAAAGACAATGAAGGTAAAAGCAGTGGAATAAGATCCCTAGGTTCTCTAGTCAGCTACTGTGGACATGGAATGTGTCCCTACCCATGGAACATTTTGAAGTCCCAAGGGCAAAGAAAGCATTGAATAGCATTTTCCTGACCATTCTGTGATTCTTGTTGACACTTAACATTAAAGAAAATAATATTCAATGTCTGTTATGCATCAGACACAATGGTGGGTCCTAGAAAGATGGAGTTGGTTGAGATCTGGCCACTAACATCAAAATGTGTATAGTCAACAATGACTTAGATACTATCTTCTTAGTTAACTAAAGACATTGATTCTGACTCTGTTTAAAGAAAGTCCCCCTAGTCTCCCTGCATGAATCTCTGAAATGCCTCATTACAAAGACAGCTTAGGGAGAGGGGACCTTCCATAAGCTATCACACTAGACAAGACCTGAGATTCATGAAACACTTTGAATTGCTCTTGTAAATGATATTTTTGATGCTTAAACAAAAAACTCATATTTCTTTTAGGTGTTTAATTTGCTCCCATGTATATTTTGAGTTGTGAAATCCTACCCTGGTACTTTATAATCAAAAGGCACCATCCATTTCCATAGAAAACATGATCTTGAGGAATGACACTGCCTAAGTCAGGATTTACATATTTGTACTAGAAATCAAGAATAGTAAATCTTTTAGCTTAATAGAAAGAATTTTCATAAACTAGTATAAAGAATTAAAAACCTAATGCATGATCAGGTTAGCTTTGGGGATGAAAAGGACATTTTTTCATTATTATTTATGAAGTAATTTTAGCACCAAACTTTTTTTGTTAATGTCTATACCCATCAAATACTCTCACCCCAAGGTTCAGGCACCCAGCACTCTCTCTCCCATTCTATACCTCTCCACATCTTCCACATATACACATTCATTTTGATCAGACATAATTCACATGCAAGTCACTTATTTAAAGTGTACAGTTTGATGCTATTTAGTATACTGTACTCTGAGTTGTAAAATCATCATCGCTATCTAATATCAAAACATTTTCATTTACTCCCCCCCCAAAAAAAAACTAACCACTGTCTATTCTCCCCAGGCACTGGAAATGACTACTAACTTCTTTTTGTATAGATTTTATTTATATTTCATGACAATGGAATTATATAATGTTTTTTCTACTTTTCAGCTATGATGAATAATGTTTCTGTGGATGCTCATATAGGCATTCATTACATGGAATTGGTACACATATATAACACATTTCAATTCTTTTGTTCCAACTTCCCTTCATTTTTCTTTTATTTTTCCAGCATCAAGTTTATTTATCTTACAAGAGCTTATGAAGTTAATTGTTATGTCTGAACATTAAAAACAAAACTAATAGGCCAAAGAATGTATAAAACATGTGAGACAATTGTACTAGTTCAAGGTATACTGTAGCAGAAAACACACCCCAGCCAATATATTTCAGTGCCCAGATGTTAGTTCCTGTGGCTTCTGTCCCCGAGAAATGGTTTGTTACTGTGATACATAACTGGTCACTGTGGTGCATATTGCAAGAACCAAAGACAGCCAAGCACTCTGCCTTTGTATTTCACCTTACGGACCCCATAAAACCCTCCCTCCCTGAGCCTTCAGGGCCTGATATTTTGAGGAATAAGTGCTTCCCAATCAGTGCACATCTGACATTAAATAAATCTGCCCCCAAATCCTGGGTGTTATTTCAGTGCTTCTGCGTATGGTAGTAATACTTTTAGATACATTGTCTGTGCTGGATTGTGATATCTTTTTTCTTTCTTTTTTTCCTATCATCTGATATAAATGGACAGACAGAAAGACAGATAGATCTTTCATCTATGAGAAACCACATAATAATTAACTTGTGTATCTGGGTTACTTCACTTAACATTATAGTCTCCAGGTGAATCCATTTTCCTACAAATAACTCAAGTTTATCCTTCTTTATAAAGGCAGAGTAGTACTCCATTGTATGTAAATACCATATTGTCTTTATTCACTCATCTGTTCTTGGATATATAAGCTTTTCTAAGACTTAGTTATTATCAGTTGTGCTGCTATAAACACGGGTATGCATGCATCAGTGGTATGATGTTTTTAACTCTTCTGGGAAGACACTTAGAAGGGAAATGACTGGGTCAAATGGAATTTCTAGTTTTAGATTTTGAGGAATCTCCATACTGATTTCCATAGTGGCTGTATCAATTTATAGTCCCACTAACAATGGAGAAGGGCTCTTTTCTCCTCACAACCTTGTCAGAATTTTTTACTGGAAAAATTTGAGGGTAGTCATTCTTTCTGAAGTGAGATGGAATCTCAGTGCTATTTTAAATTGTATTTCTTGGATGACCGGGGATGTTGAGTGTTTTTTCATGTATTAACTATTTGTATTTCTTCATTTGAGAACTGTCTATTCACTTCAGGTGCCTATATTTAATTGGGTCTTTAAATTCGGGGGTCTAAGTTTTTTAGCTCTTTATATATTCTAGATATTAGTCTTTTGTCTGAGGAATAGCTGGCAAAAATTTTTTCCTGTTCTGTAGGTTATCTATTCACTCCAATGGTAATTTTCTTTGCTGTGCAGCAGTTTTTTAATTTGTTACAATCCCATTTATCAATTCTTGGTATTATTTCTTATGCAACTGGGTTTTGGCTCAGAATATTTTTACCTATACCTATGTCTTCAAGAGTTTTACCTATTTTGTGTTCCAGTAAATTATTTCTGTTCTGCTGATGAAATCATTGATCCATTCTGATTTTAGTTTAGTGCATGGTAAACGATAATAGGTCTATGTTCAGCCTTTAGCAAGTGGGTAGCCACTTTTCCCAGCACCATTTGTTAAAGAGGTTATCTTTCCTTCACCAAAGGGATTTGATTCCTTTGTCAAAAATAATACAGCTGAATATGCCTGGAGTTGTTTTCATACCTTCTATTCTGTTCCATTGATTTATGAGTCTGGTGTTTTGGGTTCCATTGATTTATGAGTCTTTGTTTTTTGTGTACAGTAAGACTGGAAATCAGTGGCAAAAGACACCACAGAAACTATGCAAACAGGAGGAGCAAGACCCCGGCACTGTAGGCCTGGGACCCGCCTGGGCTTGCCTGGCACTCCAGAGCTCTGAACTCCTTACAGCCAGACTCAGGGTCTGGGTGGCACCACACTCTGGGGTATGCCCCACCTAGTTGCCTGGGTCCAGGAAGTCTCAGCACCCACCCAGTAAGGCAGAGGCTCCAGTAGCACACTCCAGGAGTACGCCCTTGCTAGCTGCACAGAGGATCCAGCTTAACCCAGTCCCATGACTCAGCACAACCCACCAGGGAGATGCCTGGCCAGCCTTGCAGGACACAGAGGTACTGAGCCCAGCCCAGCCCAGGACCCCAGAGCTGCTCTCAGGGACTGACCAGCGTAGTTGCAGGGCCTTGGAGAGATTGGACTCTGCCCAGAAGAGCACAGGGCACAAGCTTCATTGCTCAGGGGTGTGGCCGGCGTGGCGGGTCCTAGAGGTTGCAGCCTACCCAGACAGGAACAAGGCCCTGGCACTGTAGGCCTGGAACTCGCCCAGGCTTGCCTGGCAATCCAGAGGCTCTGAACTCCTTGCAGCCAGACTCAGGGTCCGGGTAGTGCCACACTATGGGGTACACTTCACCTAGCTGCCTGGGTCTGGGAGGTCCCGGCCCCCATCCAGTAAGGTGGAGGCTTCAGCAGCACACTCTAGGAGTGCACCCTCACTAGCTGCACAGAGGATCCAGCTCTACCCGGTCCCGCGACCAAGCACAACCCACCAGTGGAACACCCGGTCAGCCTCGTAGGACACAGAGCTGCACAGGACCCAGAAGAAAATGACAAAACAGAAGACCAAGAGGCAGTCTCAATCCCCCAGCCCACTGAGAACAAACCCAAGAGACACTGAAAAAGAAGATACTGGGAGTCACACAACTGAACTTTCTGAAATGATAGCAAATGCAGGAAAAAAACAGCTTGATGAAGCTACAGAGAAACTCAAATCAGAAATAATCTCTCAGCTAAAAAATGAAATGGCAATCATTATGAAAGAAATATTATGTGTATCTAAAGAAGAGCAAGATAAAAAAAGAAGAACATAAGAAAATGATGGAAACTTTGAGTGAACAATATAAAGCACAAATAGAATGCATGAAACAGATTCAAAGGGAAATGCACGAAACAAAAAATTCCATAGCAAGTTTGAAAAACCACTTGAATGAAGCTGAAGATAGAATCCAAGACCTTGAAGACAGCATGGGAGCTTATGGCCACGAAAGAAAAGACCTCTTAAAAACCATAAGGAACCAAGAAACAACAATTCAACAGCTGCAAGACGATGCCAAGAGAAATAACAGAAGATTAATAGGCATAAATGAAAAAGCAGGGGTCAATACTAATGACCTGTGAAGACTATTCACAGAAATAATGGCAGAAAGCTTTCTAAACATGGGAAGAAAATCTGATATACACATAAGTGAGGCATACACAACCCCAATTAGCCATAACCAAAATAAATCTTCACCCAGACATATAATAATTAGGGTATCAGAAATACAGCACAAGAACAAAATACTAAAAGCTGTCAGAGAAAAGAAACAGATCACCTATGAAGGAAAGCCTAACAGAATCATGGCAGACTTCTCAACACAAACATTTAAGTCAAGAAGAGTTTGGAGTGAAGTATTTCAAATCCTGAAAGAAAACAACTTTCAACCCAGATTGATGTATCCTGCAAAACTATCCTTAAAAGTTGATGGAGAAATAAGATACTTTCATGACAAAGAACAACTGAACAAATTTATGGCCACCAAACCAACACTACAAAGAGTACTGAAAGATACTCTAGAAAGAGACAAAGATAGCTACAATCTGAAGAACAACAATAAAAGGAAACCACTAAGCAGCGAAAATAATTAAACAGAAAATGTAGAAAACCAACAACAGAAAGATATCATGACAGAGATGAGCCAGTACATATCAGTTATATCAATCAATGTAAATGGTCTCAACTCACCAATAAAAAGAAACAGATTGGCAGAGTGGGTTAAGAAACAAAATCCAAGAAAATGCTGTGTACAAGAAACACATTTCACTCAGAAGGAAATTCACAGACTAAAAATCAAAGGCTGAAAAACAATACTCCATGCAACAGGAGCCCAGAAAAAAGTAGGGGTAGCTATTATGTTTGCAGATAATGTGAACTTCAAACCGAAAATGATCAACTGAGGTAAAGAAGTTCACTACATATTTGTTAGGGTAAAACTTCAAGAGGAAGAGATTACAATCATAAATATATATGCACCAAATATGGGAGCACCCAACTATGTAAGACATTTCTTTATAGACATGAAAAACCAAATAAACAATAGTACAGTTATAGCAGGGGACCTTAACACCCCACTGTCACAGAGAGATAGATCAACCAAACAAAAAATCAGCAAAGAAATAACAGAACTGAATCAAACTTGTGAACAAATGGACCTAGTAGATGTGTACCAAGTATTCCACCCATCAACATCAGAATACACATTCTTCTCAGCTGCACATGGGTCATTCTGTAAAATAGATCTTATACTGGTCCACAAAACATGCTTAAGTAAATGCAAAGGAACTGAAATAATTCCATTCATATTATCTGATCAAAGCACAGTAAAATTGGAAATGAATGACAAAAAAACCTACAATAACCGCATAAACACATGGAAATCAAATAATACTCTCCTAAACAACCAATGGGTCACAGAAGAAGTTAAAGAAGAAATTAAACAATATCTACAATTAAATGAAAATACAAATACAAATTACTGGAACCTGTGGGACACAATGAAAGCAGTCCTCAGAGGGAAATTTATACTACTAAACATCAGAAAAAAGGAAAGAGCACACATGAACAACCTAATGATGCACCTCAAACTTCTAGAAAAAGGAGAGCAAGTCAAGTCCAAAGCCCAAAGAAGGAAGGAAATTATCAAGATTAGAGCAGAAATTAATGCAATTGAAACTAAGAAACCAATACAAAGAATTAATGAATCGAAGAGTTGGTTCTTTGAAAGAGTAAATAAAATTGATAAACCCCTAGCCAACCTTATCAAAAAGAGGAAAGCAAAAATTCAGATTCATGCAATAAGAAATGAAAAGGGTGAAATCACTACAGACCCGGTGAAAATACAGAAAATCATCAACACCTACTGCAAAAACCTTTACTCACATAGATTCGATAACACAGAAGAAATGGACAGATTCCTAGAAACCTATGAATTACCAAAGCTGAATCAAGAAGATGTAAAGCTTCTGAATAACCCAATTTCAGCTAATAAAATTGAAAATGTAATCAGGACCTTACCAACAAAGAAAAGCCCAGATCCTGATGGATTCACCACTGAATTCTACAAGAAATTTAGGGAAGACTTAATGCCAACACTCTTCAAACTCTTCAATGAAATTGAAAGGGAAGTAAGTCTCCCCAACTCATTCCTGGAAACAAGTATTACCCTAATACCAAAACCAGAGAAAGACCCAACCAAAATAGAAAATTACAAGCCAATCTCCCTAAGAACATAGATGCAAAAATCCTCAATATAATACTGTCAAATAGAATACAGCAAGTTATCAGAAAGATTATACACCACGATCAAGTGGGATTCATCCCAGGAATGCAGGGATGGTTCAACATACGCAAATCGATAAATGTAATACACCATATCAACAGGGCCAAGGACAAGAACCGCATGATCATCTCAATAGATGCAGAAAAAGCTTTCGACAAAATCCAACACCCATTCATGATAAAAACCCTACAGAAAATCAGAATAGATGGTCTCTACCTCAACCTAATAAAAGCCATATATCATAAACCAACAGCCAACATCTTACTAAATGGGTAAAAACTGAAAACTTTCAACCTAAAATCAGGAACAAGACAAGGATGTCCATTATCACCACTCCTATTCAATATAGTTCTGGAAATACTAGCCAGAGCAATTAGACAAAAGAAAGAAATAAAGGGAATAAGGGTAGAAAAGGAAGAAGTAAAATTATCATTATTTGCAGATGATATGATACTCTACATAGAAGACCCCCAAAAATCCATTAGAAGACTTCTAGAAGGAATAACCAAATTCAGTAATGTTGCTGGATACAAGGTAAACACTCAAAAATCAATAGCATTCCTGTACACAAACAACAAAGTCACTGACAGAGAAATAAGGGAAACCAAACCCTTCACTATAACATCCAAAAAAATGAAATACTTAGGAATCAGTCTAACAAAGGAAGTAAAAGATGCATACAGTGAAAATTACATTACTCTGAAGAAGGAAGTCGAAGAAGATTTCAGAAAATGGGAAGATATTCCCTGTTCATGGATAGGAAGAATAAACATCGTGAAAATGGCCATTCTCCCAAAATTATTATACAGATTTCATGCAATCCCAATCAAAATACCACTTGCCTACCTCACGGAGCTAGAGAAAGCATTCCTGAAATTCATCTGGAACCAGAAAAGATCTAGAATAGCAAAGGCAATTCTGGGCAACAAAGGGAAGGCAGGAGGCATCACAATCCCTGACTTGAAACTATACTACAAAACTACTGTGATAAAATCAGCATGGTACTGGAATCAAAACAGACCTGAAGATCAATGGAATAGATTAGAAGATACAGCCACAACTACAAATACACTTAGCCACCTCATCTTTGACAAAGGGGCCAAACATGTACATTGGAAGAAAGATAGCCTCTTTAACAAATGGTGCTGGAAAAACTGGCTTTCTATATGCCATAAACTAAAACTAGATCCATGTCTATCACCATGCACTAAAATAAAGTCAAAATGGATCAAAGATCTGAATATAAAAACAGAGACACTAAACTTGCTAGAAGACAAAGTAGGTAAAAATCTTGATGACATAGGAGTAGGCA
>RJWM01036750.1:0-17944 GCA_004363535.1 Dasyprocta punctata
AGGTTAAAACACAAATTGTAAAGGAATAGAAGGGGTGTGTGCAAGGAATGAGTAAAAGAAATGGCAAGATGAAGTTGAAGTCATGGGAATTAATTTCACAGGAAGGTTGTTATTGCCCCCTTTAGCAGCTAAAATTCACATACAGGCACATCTTAAGTAATGTGTCGAGCTGTCCAAAAGATAATTTGAATCCTGTCAAGGCAAACAAGAATATGCTCACAAATTCAAGAGCAATATATGTGCAATTTGCACAACATCAATTTCTTTGGTTGTTTTTGGATGGAGCCATCACCATCAATTAAGTTAGTGACTCTTTGATTCAAATTACTTTTTGACATGTAGTCAACTAAATGGCTCACACAAGCATTATTTTCTGCAAGGTTCCCTAGGCAGCCATATAGTAAATGTAAACAGGTGGGAAGGCAGAACAGCACTGCTGCAGAAGCAGCCTCCTCCCCTGCAGCAGAGAAGATAATAACATGAAGAAATATGGAGATATTATTAGATGGTCTGGAATAAAGCTTATGGAAAGGGAGATTTGCATATTTATTACATCTTGCTACTGATTCAATGTTTCTCCACTTGTGGTTGCCTCTTAACCCCATATTGGGCTCTATTATAACTGTTCCTCAGAGGTTAAGCAAGGGTGAAGCTGACTCTCAGATCTCAGAAGGATATTACGGCCTGCTATGAATTTGAGCTTGATGAGTGGCAATGAAAAACAAGAATATTGTGACAATGTTGCTAAAATGAAATCTTATGGGGCCAGCATGTTTTAGAATCATGGGGGCTACCAAGCACTCTTTCAAAGGATAAAGATGTTTAATATCAAAAAATGAGTATGCAAAATTAGGGATTAGCCTTTAGCATACTTTTTATTAACATGGTCAGCATCAGCATTACTATTAAAGTAAATGTTATCCATATGCAGAATGGACCTGGGTGAAATTTCCAAAAGACTGAACAAAGATCTTCAGTGCTACAAATTATTCAGTGTCATCCCCATGTGCTCCCACATTAAGACTCAAAATAGGAAATCAAACTATTTGGTTCACAGTGCTGTCATGAGAACCTATGACAGATGTAGTACATGGTAGGTGACAAAGTACACAGTGAAATATAACTCTATTGATTAAGTGTACAGATGAGTAAAGTAATACATTAACCTCGTATTAGAACAAAGGAAACATAAATTCTGGTAATGTCTTTCATTAACTAGCCATGACATTTAGAATTATTTAGTTCTTTGAGGTCCTATCTACCTATTGAGAAGGTAGTATAATGGCATAAACTTTGATATCTTTGGGAATATTGGAAAGGAAGCATGATACAATCCATATGAAAATAGCTTGACAAGCTGGGAACAGTGAAAAAAGTAAATTGTTGTTTTGTTTTATCATCACTTTCCACAGATATTGGTTCTTAAATAAGAACATTTCTAAAGGGAGGAAGTAGCACAAATCCCTTAACTCCCTATACCACAGTCCAATTCGATATTTCTTATGCACAAGATAAAATGTTTCATGCCAAGATATACAATCCCAATACCTCTGTGTTTACTGGTTTATAAAATTCAGGAGCATAAAATCCCAAGTTTCCTTGGGTTTTTGCCAAGCATAGAATACAGATGGAAGGCTGAACATTAAGCCTGTTATGCCAAACTTAAATTTGGCTATAAATTGCTGGATAGTTTCAGTTCAAAGAGACATGGAAGTATTATCTTTAAAGCAAATTACAACTGAAAACCAGAAACCAGGGCAGGAAAAACTGACAGATAAGAAAATTTTTTCAAAGAAAATAGGGACAAAGCAGAGTCCATTTTCAGCTCAGTCTGAGTGTTTATTTATGTTGTCTCATCTTCTTATACTAAAATAACTTTTATTCATTCATTCATTAAATAAACATTTGCACAATGCCCCCTAGGCCTAAGGCCTGTGGAGGTCATAATTAAAAAAGCATACTTAGTGCTCTGTAGCAGTTAGGATTTTTTTTTGTTGTTGCTGTTACACACAAACAGAAAACAAAATAAAATAAGACTCTTGTTAATTTACACATAAAGAAAACTGGCTGTGTGAAATGAAGCTCAGGATTTTAAGAAAAATACATAATGTACTTAGAGAAGATACAAATTCAAAAGCTTGAAACTAAACATTGTCTCTAGTTGTAACTAGATCCTGCTGTTGGAATGAAGTAACACAGTTGCAGCCTCCATTTTTGCAACACGATGTTGAAGATATAGTCATGAAAATTAGAGTCCGACTGACAAAATTTCAGTGTCTTCACCTTTTAAGAAATTGAAGACAATGCAGAAAGGCTAGCTAGAGGAGCCAGCAGAAATATCAGAAGTTTTTATAGCAGAAAGGTGGTCTTCTGATGGACAGGTATTTTTAATGTTTATGCAAAAGAAAAACAGAAATTGTCTAGGGAGAGGTGTCCAGGCTGGGACTCCCTGCTCCTTTCTTCAGACCCTGTGACTTCATCAAACAGATGGCTCAAAAAACACAAATAGCGATTGGCAAGCACAAAGTAGTATCCAAAATGTGGCAGTTTAGAGAGATTAGAATAGAATTCTGGAATTTACAGATAAGAATCATTAAAGCAAACTATTTTGTGAAAAGTAGTATTTAGTATCAGAAATACTTAGTCTTAGCAGTGAAAAATTTTCCTTCTGTATTGTCTTCTTATGCTGACAGTTCATGAAGACCATTCTACTCACAATCAGAAGTAAATAATATTTATTTATTTATTTTTTTTTTTTCTTTTTGCCCCACCGGGGATTGAACTCACAGCCTCGCGCCTGCCGGACAGGTACTTAAGCCACTGAGCCAAATTCCCAGCCCTAGTTTTTTGAGGCAGGGTCGCACTATGTAGCTCAGGTCAGCCTTGTGCTCGCTTTGTAGCCCAAGCTGACCTCGAACTCACAAGGCTCTGCCTACCTCAGCCTCCAGAGTGCTGGGATTAAAGGCGTGCGCCACCACGCCCGGCTTGAAGTAAATAATTTTTAACAAGATGTTGGAAAACAGAGCTTTTCTGGTTCTGCATCCCTCAAGATTCATTTTTCTGGCATACCAGAGTGGGACTGAACTGTAGGGGGATATAACTTATAAAACATGCAGAGGTCTCAAAATTGTCATACATGAGATAATGATAAACAATCATTTTAGTTTTTATTGTCTTTATTTTTCCTCAAACTTGCAGGTAGATGATGCACATTTTTAGAAAAGTTTCAAATTCAGACTGCTTGACTTGTAGCAGTCTCACTTTAACATACATGAAGTAGACATCACTCAGAAATGATGCCCCTTGAAGTCAGTGAAATCAAACAATGCAGCCAGGAACTTAGAGTGTTTGACGTGAACTCTAAAATCATGAGAGGAACACAAAAACTGTAGATGTTTATTGAAGAAATTTGTAGTGACCACCTGCTGAGGGTAAAGTGCTGTGATTCAACTGGAAAGAGAGATAAAGTTGGGACTTTCTAGGCTACCTCTTCCTGATGTAGAGAATTGTGTACTAAAATATTTTCTGTATGTTACTGTTAGTCAGCAAAGAACATTAGGTATGGGTGACATTCTGAAGTTAATTTTCAAGAAATGATAGCAGTTTTGTTATTAAGCCTAGTATCATAATAAATAATAAGGCAACTGAAATACTTCTATCAGTCTATTTGCTACTATTATAATAAATACAGGTAGCTAAGGGAGCTTATAATGAAAAAAGTTTCATTATGGCTTACGGATCTGGCATAGAGTTGAAAGGCTTCATCTGATGATGGACTTCTGCTAACAGTCTCAAGGGGTACCGGCCATCAAAAGGCAAAATAAAATACAAGCATGTCTATGTATTCTGGTCTCTATTCTTCTTTTTTTCAACCTACCAGTATTCAACTGCAGTGTCATATTTCAATATCCTTGAGTAATTCTGATTAGCTCCCAAAGACCCTACCCTGGAACGCCATTGTCTTGCTTAGTTTCTACCCTCTTAATATTTCATAACAGAGATTTGATTACAACAGACAAACACTTGCGGGACACATTTGGCACAGATTCAAACCATTGCTATCCCTGGTTTGAGGTCTGAAATGAGGAGCAGTACCCTTTATAAAGTGACTCTAAAGCCGTATCAGCCTCAGAAGTCAACAAGTTTTATATACAACAAAGAGGTAGGAAGAGAACCTATGTAATAGCGTTTCCACAGTTCAAAATGAAAAGCTTGAGAATGGCTGGGCGATGTGCAGAGGCTGGTATGCCTGCTTTGGGCAGACATGAGAAGTAGAAGGGTAAGGAGTGCAATAAGCAAAAGTATCTCTGAGAAGAGACTGGAGAGAGAGAGAGACAGACAGACAGAGAGACAGAGACAGAGACAGAGTGAGAGTTACATGCCCATTGCATTATTAGTTCTCATAACTAGCACATGGATAGAAAATATGTCCACTTTACAAATGAGGAAATTGAGACTTCGCAAACTTCATCTAATGTGTCTATGTCCCTAGAGGAAATAAATGGTGATATTTGCTTATGTTGGCCTATACAACTCCTTTTAAAAAATTTTACTATCATATTGCATCACATCTATTTATATGTATTTTTCTCTATAGAAAGATTTCCTTTAGAAAAGTTCCGTGTTTTGTTATTATGCATGCATTTAAAATACGGTACTGTGTTTTATGCATTTCTACAATGCTATTTGGTAATGGGATAAAAGCTTTGCATTTTTTTCCAAACTTGCTTTCCTCCAAAACTTCTGATTTCAGGCTTCCCCTAACTATGCAGTCATCTTTACTCTTCTTGAATTTACACTCCATTCCTGTAATCAAAACCAAAGCTTCTAACTTCCCTTTGCATTGCTGCCTTTGTCTCTACACAGTCAGTCTCAACCTAGCACCAAAAATAATCCAAAGGAAATTCATCAGATAAAACCATTCCTCTGCTCAAAACTCTGCTATGACACTTGCAGGCATTTGGGTTAAAAGTCTACATGTTGGTTTAAAAGATTTTATAACATTTATCCCATTTCCTTCATCTTTACTAACTCTTCACTTAATTGAGGTACTTAGATTATTTCATAATGAATATTAGTTTATCTGAATCTCAGACAAATAAATGATTTAATTATTCATCATAAGTTAAAATAAACTTCCATGTTTTTCCAAATGGGAACTTTATAGATTTTGATAAAGGTTCATTGTTTTCCTCAGCCTAATGCCTTCTCTCCTCATTCAGCTTCTGATATAAATTTCAGGGTCTCTCTTGTGACTTTATTGTAGATTTTCCATGTGATCCATTACTTTGTGAGTCTTCAAATTGAATTTTGCTCCATATGTGACATGAGCATTCTAGAACCATCTGAAATTAATCAGACTGACTTTAAAAAATCAATTGTACAGCATGATAATATCACTAAAATTAAAAAGTGAGATTATTAATTAAATTTTGAATATTATTTATTAATTCTTCAGAATTATTATAATGTTTTCTTAGAAAGCTGTTTAAAATAACTTTAAATATTGACCAAAACCTGTTTTCTATGCAGATTTCACCTCCAACTTTATGCAGAAGAAGAATTTGTTATCCATATGCTGTACAGTATCAGTCTTCTGCTGCTTATTATATTGGGCTACATTCATGATTAGTGTGTTGCAAAGAAGCAGTATCTACATGAAGTTGTAGGACAAGATTGGGGCTGGTTGGATATTTTAAGATTTCTGTGGAGTAAAAGCCCCAAGGAAAACCCAGACCCTGTCAGTTGAGCCACTCAGGGCCGGCCTTTTGAAGTTGATGGCCAGTTTGCTTATGACAAGTGACTGACAGGCTGTGAAACTACAAGGTAGATATATTCAGTATACACATGGATGCTGATTGATTAGAATTAAATGGACGAGAAAGGACATGATGTCTAAAGAAGCAAGTGTATGCAGATCTACCTCCTCTGCAAAGATGGCCTAGATTAAAATAAATGATAGATGGGGAAATGGTAAGTGATCTCAGTATCCTAGCATGAGACTGTGTGCTTGAGATATGGATGAGATGAAAAGCTTTTAATTTTTTTCCCCTGCTAAGATGGACTAATCAAAGGACAGAGTATTAATTAAAAGAGAAATGTAAATTGTCTTCATAAGGACAGGATATCAAATCTGGAACCACTGAGGCACAGGACTGACATGTTGTAAAAGAATAGTTCTCTGAACATCTTGTTCTTGACAACCAAGGCAGGCGGAAGTTATTCTGGACCTTGTCTGGAGATGGAGTTAAATGTGACATGCAAGAAAGAAATCAGCAAATGTTTAGGGTTGACTAATCATAACATATTCAGATAAGAAATGCTCTTGAGGGGATATTTGGGAAATGGTATTTCAAAAGTTAATGCACATTTTAAAAATCTAGTTTTAAGAATATGAAATGTGCCATAAATTGAAGCAAGAGCATTATACAGTAATCATGAAACTTACTACTATGCAAAACCAGGAAATATTGCATTTAATTGGATGATCTGAGGAATCCAGGATAACCATAGTCATGTTAATAGAATTCCAGGATTCAGAACTCAACAAGAAAATACAGATTTGCAGAAATCAATCTCAAGTGTACTCTCAAGTTTTTAAAAATTTAAAAAGATGTATTAACTCTGAGGATGGACCATACAAGAAGGAAAGCTGACACTTGCAGAAATAAAGTAAAGCTGCGTTTTTAAAAAGCTAAATAATTCTCCCATCTATAACATTTCTTTGTATCTTCATACAAATTTAAATCCTGTTGATGAAGAAGATAATGATAATTCCTGTGGTTTCAATGGTTACACAGGTGGATTATGGTTATCAATTAAATACTTTCTGGTTTGGCAGAAATTTTGTCACTTCTGGAAGAATTATATAGTGGAAATGTAGGATGCATGACTCTCTTAGTAAAGAGGATGTTTCAGTTCAAATGAGAGACAAAGAAATGTATAGTAAGACTATACACTTACTGGAGAATCTTCTATCCTTTCCTATCTGTTCCTTTCTCCAAATTATAATTCAAGCTACACGCTCAAAACCCTACCACCTCTGAAAACTTTCCAATATTAATGCTTTTATTTTATGTTCATAGAATAAGCTTTTGTCACACAAATCTCTACACACTCCAATAAAAGCCTACTTTCTTAGCCTCTTTTTATCCTCATTATTACCTCTCTTCATTTTCCATGTTCCAGGTAGTATAGTCTCATTAGAATGTCTGCTGAAGTTAAAACAACTCCAACGACTCTTCACCTTACTCAAAGGAAGACTCTTCCTGTGACCCACAAGACCCTATCCAATCTCCACCACTTCACATCCCCTTATCTTTCTGGCCTCTGCTGTCCTATCTGTCCTGGCTTCCTAATCTTAGAACATCATAGACATAAGTGTTTTATAATACCTTTGTCTAGTATACTCTTTTCCTTAGATATGTACAAGGTTTCTTCCTTCCGTTAGCTTTTCACTCAAAGTTTACCCTGCCAAACTTCATTAATGATTGCTTTTCTCGCAACACACTAGGGTTTTCTTTCTTGTTTTGTGTCTCTCCATAGCACTTACCTGAACTACCATATATTATTTTTATATATAATCATGCCTTACTTTTTCTTCATACATTTTCCATATAACTCTACCACTAGAATATAGATCCATGATGATGTAAAATTTTCTATTGTCTTCTGCTATAGCTCCCTTGACTATAAAAGTACAAATTCTTTAAAATGATTAATGAGTTTAATGCTTCCACATGTCCCCTCACACACAACACTCACATTGTGAAAAAGTCATGTGCCTTCCAACCAACCGGTTTTTGTTGTTGTTGCTGTTGTTGTTTTTAACAAGTGAAGATAAAGGCCTAGAAGTCAAGTAGTTTGGCCTCAGGTTACAAGAAGAATGTTGAATTGAATTCATAGACCTCTAATTTAGACACAGATACACGCATACATAGAGATATGCTCTAGTTCCTTCATAGAAACAGCATTTGTAAAAAAATGAAGATGCATCATCAAATGTTCTTCAAGAGTAGAGTGAAAATATTAATGCAAGACAGTGTTATATAATAGTGAACTTATTTGCAGTAGAGAAAGCCAGAAATACTGTCTATATTACATAATTTCATTTACATACATAATTAAGTGTGCAAAAAAAAAACAGGTAAAACTGATTTCTGTTATTAGAAATCAGGATGGAGGCCTCAGTGAAAAAAGGACAACAGATGAGCCTCTGGGTGCTGTGATATTCTTGTTTTTGACCTTCATATGGATACATGGGTGCCATTAGTTTGGGAAAATATATTAACTTATGCCCTTATGAGTTTGCAAAATGCTATATATTTGTGATAGGAAGAATTTTAAGATGATCTCCAAATTCCAAATTATTAGTTATTTCTCACATAACTGTCTACCTTTAAGAGCAAGTGTGCTTGGGAACACAACAGGCTAATTATTCACTTGATTAGGACAGTTGCCTCAAGAAAGCAGTCAGATGATCGCTGCCATGGTTATGTTTGCTTATGCAAAATTCTGTTATGGCAGAGTGCACAGAGATTCTCCTGCTGATTTTGAGGAAGCAGCTGGCATGCTGCAAAAGGACCACATATCCTGGATATGATGGCAGCCACTAGGATACGAGAGCAACTCTCAGTCACCAGGCAGCAAGAAGACAGTGACCTCAGTCATACTAATAACCTGAGTGAACTATCAACTATCGAGGGGCGGAATCAGACACTAATTGTGGGAAAAGAAGCATTGATGCTTTTCCTCTCCCACATTGCAATTCTTTACAGATCATGGCAATATGAATAAGAAAAGAAATATTTTGTACATAAGAAAGAAAATGAAAAATGAATGGGGGAGAATATTTTTAAAATAAGCAAAGTAGATATCTAATATTATTATTTAAGATTTACTAAGAAATTAAGAAATGCAAATCTATGTTGTATTCTAAACTACTGAATGAAAGTGCACATATTATATGTGTGTACATTCATGATTATGATACCTTTATGACCCTATGGAAATTATATTTCACAGACAAGGATACATGACTATAAATTGATGTGGCTCACATTTAAATTCTATAGTAAGGATGGTGTGGGTGTCCATTACAACCTTCATAAATCTAGGGACGAATTTGGCTTTTGTGTGAATAAGCTGAAGTTTTCTTTCTGTTCAATATCATAAACAGTAAGCTAGAATGAATGAGAGACTGGGTAAAGAAAGTGACTAGTTAAAAAGTAGTGTCTATGTCATTTTTGATGTCTTAAATGTAAGTGTTGATATTATCTATGCTTTTGCCTTCTCTTTCCTTCCCTCTCCTTTCCCCTTCCCTTTCTTTGTTTTCTTAGCCATTTCTTTTCCTTTTCTCTTCTGTTTCAGTCCTTCCTTTGTCTTTCTTGCTCTTTTTATCAAGCCCAGAGAAGTGCTGATACTCCAGGGGAAGCTCCAGATGTATGAGGCCCTTTCTGTCATCCTCTGCTGCCAGAGCAGTACCAATTATACCTGACACATCAATAACTATCTGTGGAATGGACAAAGAAGGGATGAATGCATGAATGAATGCATGAGCCTATCTCCTCGGCTTCTAAGAGTTGGGCCTGTTTGGAGGGGCAGCAGCATCCACCAGTGCTGCCCATCTGTTCAGACTCTGAGTGGCTGACAGGCCTCCCCTCCTCACTGCCTTACCTCAGCCTTGCTGGTGACAGTGATGGAGTCGACAAGGTGTCAGCTGACCCTTATTGATTATGCATGATCTCATTAGCAAAACCTGGGCCCAGCCTGACCTAATCCTTGACTGGGAAAGACGGTGATATATGAGGACCAGCACTTTGTCACTTGAGGTTAGGCAAACAGGCAGATCACTTAGTGCTTGCAGAGCCCAAAGACACACCTCCTTGTGCTTTGGTAAGGAAGCTGAGAGAGCAAAGTACACAGGGAGCAATGTGGGTCAGACGAGTCACTGAGAGCCATCTGGGCTGCGTAACTGGTTATTTATTTATGTTTTGTTCGCTAAAATTTCATCCATTGTGGCAGCCCTGAGAATTTGTCCCTGTAAATAGTAAAGTCAGAAATGGGGCAGGAAGAGGCATGCTTGGGGCAAGCACACTGAGATCCCCGATGTCTGAGAATTACATTCCCTTTTGTAAAAGGAGAGTATTCTAACCCACTCTGGTACCTGAATTTGTTTCTAGTCTCTCCCAAAAGATAACCTTATCGTCATGAGTTGGGGAGAGAAGTTGCTGAACACACGAGGATGCTAAGGAATAGGAAAACAGGAAAATTCTGTGTCGAAACAGATGGGGGTCATGGCTAAGACTGATGACTGTATGAATTACAAGAGGAAACTCTCTCTTCCTCTAGGAAAGAAGAACTAAAAATAAACCCAAAAAACTGGACAAGGCAGGTTGTTATCAGCCTCCTTTGTTCTCTCTTCTGGACAACCTCTGTGTAACGCACAAACAATACAAACTTGTCCTTTCATCCTAAGCATGATGTTGCTGGTTCATTGTTATCCCGGGGAATTTGCAATTCTTGAACAGTCATTTGATAATCAGGCAGCGTGTGCAGCTGCACTGTGGTCCAATGACTATGAAAGTATGGTATGTGCAACCTGGATATTTCATCTGGATACCAACACCAGGTACTATATTCTGCTTTTACAAATAAAGAAACAGTATTTGAAACAGCAAATAGTATAATGGTCTGGTTTAATTTACTTAAGGAACAATATGGTACAGATAGGAAAGCTTGCAAAAGTTCATCCCCAAAGTGCTTGACTGAACTACAAATAAAGGGTAACTTCTATCTAGAAGTAGGTGGCTCTCTCATCCCCAAAACCATGGCGTCCTGTTATAGAAAAAGTCTTCTCTTGCTTCAGTCATCCTCTTTATTAGCATTATCCCCTGACTGAGGTAGTCAGGGAAGAATCATCAGTAAATATTGCTTATTAAATGCTTGGGTCAGGTTATCTGCATGTAGAGCAGCAGAGGTGGGCTCGAGTTGGGGCCATTGCTGCTGAGTGAGCAGTCTAGGCCTCCCTGAACACACCTCAGCGGCACCCAGGCTTTAATAAGCGTTGTGTTCGGTGCCCTTTTTAAAATGATTGAATTATGGCTTTTTATGGCTCTATAAAAGCCTTTATTAATTTTGGGAAGCTGCTGCATCTTCAGATCCTGTCCAGTCCCTGCCGGGAGGTTAAATTATTCATGTGGATTCCAATTGGCTACACTGATTGTGCTCTGAAGGGAACAACAAGCAGGGCACCTCGTTTTCTTTAAAGGTTGGGGTCAAGGTTAAAGGCAGAGGTGGGCAGGGTGTGGGCCCCATGAGAAGACAGGAAAGGAGGCCTCCTGGTGGTCAAGGCAATTTCTGGACAGGGTCAGCAGAAAAGGATAATGGATATTGGTAGTGTTCCATCTAAAAACACATCCCCATGTGTATGTGTGTGTATTCAAATAGGTAGCCCTGTGTTAACTTTTTCATCACAGTTTTCTGTTGATACGTCTGCAAATGAGAATAAAATACTGTTTTTAACAGAGCTTTTTGTGGTTTACTGTGTGCATTTAAACACATCATCTCATGTGTATCTTAAACCTCCCATAATTACATATGTTGCTGAAATAGCTATGTTTTTTCACATTCATTTTGTGGGTCACGAGTGTGAGTCTCAGAGACGTGGTACTACTAAGTGGTATGTAGCTCACAAGTGGCAGTTCAGGAATTGATGAAATCTTTCAGTTCCAAGGCTAGAGTAGTTTCTGGGACAACTCTACTTCCCTTATTACTCTTAGCTCAAGAGCTTGTGAAGGGAAGATGGCCTGGAGCCCTCCAAGCTGCCATCCCCCTGGGCCTCTCTCCCACCCAACATGTACGTGCATGCTTCCACCGAGCACATGTATAAATGGCCACTTAAAACTGTGTGCTATTCCCCTTTTTATTATACTGCTTCCCCAAGACTCTCAAACTCCTGGGAAGTTTCCTTTCTCCCAAATTCTTGTCCTCAGACCTTGTAGCCTGCTGATGACTTCTTTTTCTTACTTTCTTCTACCTGCTCACATAGGATGATACATTACCGGTTTCTTATGGCCTGTTTGGAAGTCACCTCTTCCACAACTCCTTCCCTGCTTAATGTCATCTCATAGTGTGGCCCCTTCTTAAAATAGAGGAGAGAGAGAGGAGCAAAACACAGGGTCCTCTCAGAGGCAGGAGGCAAGAGTGCTAAAGCTTACCAAGTCCCTTGCAGCTAGGACTCTAAAATCTATGAAAGGGGACATGAGTCCTGCCCAGCACACTCAAAACTGTTAGGAGGGGAAATGAAACAGACCTTGAAGAAAGGACTATAGAAACTCTAATAATCACATGCATTTTACACAATTGTCACTCTTGCTGTGACAAATAGCAAACAAGTTATACAGAGATTGAGAAAATAGGACTCATCAGAGAAGGCCCTAATAATCCTTCAAAATGTGAACTAGCATGCCTTTCTGTGGGAGGTAGGCAGCTCCTGAGACTCAATGGTGTTAGGAAGCTGCCGTTAATTTTAGGAGAAAATACTGACAATTTTGAGTGAGAAGTAACAAAAGAACTATACTTAACCCCAATCCTAGGAATCCTTGACCAACAGCCACAACCAACAACATAAAAGAAAAAAATAAATAAATAAATAAAAGGAAAGTGTGGCTTAATGCTGTGTTGGGTCTCTTAAATATTCTAACAGTCCAGGATTGCTTTAGACTAAAACAAGGCTGTGCAAATGGGGCAAATTTCTAATGCAGAGGTTCAGCAATGAGCACAGGGTTAGAATGAGATCCTCCTCAGCACAGGGACAGAAAGTCACCACCATGAAGGGAGCCAGTTTTCCTGGTATAATCTCCCTAAGTCCCCTTACTTATGCACACACACTCATATGTGTACACAAACATACACACACACTCCCATCCTCAACACAGCCAGTGCCAGCTCCAGGAAGTGAAAGAAAACCTGGAGGGGTAATGTCTTTGGAAAACGGGAGTCAATTTAAAACGTTTTCAGCGCTCCTGAAGGAACTAAATCTATGTTTTCAGTCTCCTCACATTCCGAATGCTGTTTCTCAGCTACTTCTGCTGATTATTTGTTTATAGATGCAGTCTATGTCAAACTGAGCCCTGTAGAGGTTAGAGCTGTTAATTTAAAATTTGCATGTCAAATCACAGTAACAATATTAGACGATTAAAAATTCTGGAAGGACTATATGGATCTACTGAGGTAAAGGGAAAACTGTCCCATCAGTGACCACTGAGAAAATTCTTCTAACACTTTCTCCTGTTCTTGAAATTTGGAAGATAATAAAATGTTTCTAAATCGGATTGCGTGAGTCTGTTTGCCAAAATCCCAGTGCAGGTCTTTTTGCAAGGCAGTTCTTGGTGGAATTTGGAGCTGTAAAGCCAGGTTGAGACTTGGGGAAAAGAGAGATCTTGGTTTTCCAATAAGCATCAACAGCTTCCAGTGGAAAACAAGACTTCTTCCTAAACTTACCTAGGTCTTGGGAGAAAAGGGATTCATTTCCAAATAATTTCATTCAAAGCACTCCATTTTAAAATTAATCAACACTGGAGAACTCAGTGGCAGTACTCAGAGACAGTCACTGACTTCATTCTTCAAAAGGTGGCTCCTTGGAGGAGACCAGGAAAGGTAATGCAAGCAACGTGGCTGGTGACAGTGCAGGGATCTGGAAAGCACCTGCTGCAGGCCAGCTGGAAGGGAAGGATCAAGGAGAAATAGCAAAGGACACAACCCCTCTCTCTCAATGCATGGAATATTAATTCAGTGTCTTTCATTACACCCGAAACACTGAATATGCACGTGAGCAATAAAGTTCAATCTGGTTGACAACAGTTTTTTTTTTTTTTAATGCACTGAAAGCAAGTTTCAGTAGCCTAACACACTTCATGACATTCACTAAAACCACACACTTGCAAGTCAGTTAAAGTGGCTGATGCTTCCTTTTCACTTGCTTTCTAAGAGGAAAGGCAGCAGCAAAAGGGCGAAGTTTCCCTCTAGAAAGTTCTAAGTTGATTTCCTCTTCTAAAGTGAAGACAGCATTGAGTTCCAGTTAATCTATCCAGTAAGCCTGAGGTTCAAGACAGGCATTGGCCCTGTCTTAGTTCTCACACTTTATCGTTCCAAAAGCTGATATTTTCATCCATAAAGAAAAAAAAATGAACCAGTAAAACAGCTAAAATATGACAGCTTAGAGAGAAGTGCAGTGCACATTATTTAGTTAATAAACATATACTGTATTGTGTTTGCGTTGAAAGGTGTACATTCAGGGGAAAAGCTAACCAATCTGAAGATCTTCTCCCACCACTTCCTCAGAATACTTTGAGTCAGTGCTAAATAAGTGAGCACATGAATGCAATTTTAAAATTTATTTATATCTTTTTTCTTAAATTTTTTGAGACAAATATTACAAATTTCTACTCAGATAATTAATTTTGTTAGTTTTAAATAATTATTTATTATTTATTTACTTATTTACTTATTGATTTTACTTTAAAAATGTAATTATCTTAAAACATCAATTTATTATAATTATTTAAATTATGTGCATTTATCACAGTTGTTATCAAAATTAAAAACTTTCTCAAAAGGACTAAGAGCATGTTGGTAGTGTACAGTTCCCCAGCTGAAAATCAAATGCATTTTAGTCTTCACTAAACAACGATTTTTGGGGGGTGGAGTGAAAATGGAATAAGGGTCTCAAAACAATCTTTGCTGTTAGCATCCTGTTCTTGACTTTTGATATATTTTCGTTCTTCTAGCTAAGTGTTAAGGAATTGAGATTGGAAAGTTTCTTACAGATTAAACAATTTATTCCTACATAGATTAAAAACAAGGTAAATATTGACCTTCTTGTATAATAGTTGAGATCTTATAAAAAGAGAAAAACAAGGAATTTGAAGAAAAAGTGAGGTCCCTCTCCTCATAGCCCTGTGACTTAGCAATTTACAAACTGATGTCAAAATGCCAGCCAAACTCCCAGCCAAACTCCCAGCCAAAAATGCATGCTTCTTGATGGTAAGGTCACTTTACCTATAAGCATGGACGCCCTACTACACTTATATTTATCTCAGTTGAGGATATAAAACAATTTAGTTGCATTGACTGTTTTTTTCATATTACCTCTGTAAACTGTTATTAAATTTGAACTAATTCAAGATTCTGTGGCAAAATCAGTTGCATTCAGAGATGCAGGGCTTTTGCTGGTGAGAGGCCAACACTAAATGCATTAATTCCCTGGTGAAATATTTATATTCAAGCCAGACAACTAAATCACATTTCCTTTCTTCCCCTCTTACCCCCTCCCCAGGCAAAACAGAGAAGTTGTTGCTGGATCGAATAAATTTTCAGCGGCAGATTATTTTTAATTTTTAGTGTCTAGGAATGTCATCCTATATATTTGAAGCTATAGTGAGAGAAAGCAAGTAAATTTCATATTCTGTCAATTAAAATGTATGTTTTAACTATTATTAGTGTTACCTCTATTTTTGTTTAAAGTATCCTGCAAAAGCAGTAAGGGAAACAGAAACTTTACATTGACAACAGACATTGAAATCAAAATTCAACAATGATTTCATACTCGAAAGAAATGGAAGCAACAATTTTAAGAGGCAAGGGATGACTACCTCTAATATGCAAAGAACTCAAAAATTAAATACAAAAGAAATAGAAATTTCAGAAATTATAAATAATATGAAGAAATGCTTTATATAAAAAACAAAAAATGTATATTAAATATATGGGCAAGATATAAATTAAAAACAATGATAAAATAACATTTAAATTAGACTAGTAAAAGTTTCAAAAGACAATAATATATAACTTTATCAAAGAATGATCTGCATTATTGCTATGATAGTAAATTGTCAAGCCTTTTAGGAAAGTTTTAGAGTATCTATGAGGGCTATAAATATATATGAGTTGAGCATATTATTCTATGTTAACTCTCTATCTTATATGAATATCTACAGAAATGGCTAAGGGTGTTTGACTTCACATTCTTTAAAATGATATATAATCGATGACAAGCTATATGCCCAGAATATTGGGAAACATTTACTGCAGTGTAGAGCACCCTCAGTGGGGAATGATTCAAAGCCACTTAACAAGAGGAGGAGGGTTCTGTGTATGTTAGTGAAAGATTTTTGTTAGTCTCTAACAATTCTGAAACTGAAAAGACAATTTTCTCAACAGTTAGAAAAATACAAGTGTATAAACGTGCCTGAAATGCTATAGAAAGTATTCCTAAGATCAGTCATTTCAAATAATTACAGTATAAATGGGGATTTCAATAGGGTTATAGGGGATTATTTATTCTCTGTTATCTGAAGGTTTTATTGAGCCCCTACTGTATTTATAATTTTTAAAAATGCTATTATGCTTTTATTTTCTCAGGGCCGTGAAAACTGTGAATGAAATCCACATAGCTAATTCTGTTGTTCATTGTTACAAATACTTTGTTGTAAAGTTGCTTTTGTAATTTTAGTAGTATGAAGATACATATAATGAATCTTCTCCCATGCTTAGATATTCGCCAATCAGCTGGCATATTCAGTCATTACTATAGCGTATCAAAAGTGTGATACCTGAAGATGAACAGAAAAATAATCATCATTTTTGGCATGTTATAGAAACTGAACACTATCATCCATAGCAATAACTAAAATATAAATACAACACACTCTCCCATGACTTCACAAGCATCTCACCATTTTCTCAGAAGATATTCTGTAGGCAGTGCTCTTTCAGAAACAAAATATGAATGTGCAAAGGGCTCTGGGCAGAGAAAATGAGTGAAGCGCTATGCCTTGCAGGTTTCCATGATAGATGGACAAATGAACAGAGCAAGGAAATCGTAAACTGAGATGAGCTTTTATAGCAATATTCCCTCAGGAGATGATGGCCATCCATAAGGTTGCATGGAAATTTTGTTCAAACATCTGATGCAGTTTTTGAAAGTCTAGCATTTACTGAGCAGCGAAAGTGATAAAACTTTTTAGGGGTTGAATTAGTGCAAGAACTATGAAAGAACTCTTCATGTGTAACAGTGGATAAACACCCATGTGCTATCACCAAGAAACGTTTACATATATTTTCTCATGATACTCAGAGACATTTTCAAAGTGTTGTAGGAAAGTTGCAAAGCAAAAGCATCTAGTACTGTTCCTTCTGCTTGAAAGAAGACAAAATAAAACCAAAATACAGGCTAATAAATTAGAAACTACAGGGATATTCGGTAGAAAGAGAAATATCTTCTATAAGTCTGTTTTTAAAAATCAACAAAATCAATTTTTAATAGAAGTATGAAGAAATGAAATGTCTCCAGGGAGTAACTAACGTTACGCATAGCCTGCACAAATCCCTGGATAACGAAAAGCTGATTTCTGAATCAGGCTATGTACAAATTCTTCTTTCCACTGCCCCCTCAGAACTCTGTCGTACAACTACAGAAGAAAATAAATTGGAAATCTTTACTTTAAAATGGAAAAAAATTTTGTTGTCAGTCAGTTGATGCTGCTGCATGTATTCAGACCAAGAGACACCAAAACAACCTACAAGCTGGGGGTACTATTATAGTATTTTGCTAAACAGAAAATAGACTGCTCAATTAGAATTTGATGGAAGGATAAACAGCTTTCCAAAAAGCTGTAGCAGAGACTGTTATTAATGCTGGGTCCAACCACCATTCCTTGAACCTGTCTTTTGCAACTCTGCACTCCTTACTACAAGGCTTTGATTCCTGTAAATTTTACACCACAAGAAAATAAATTGTTATTCATTGAGAAATACATGCCAATCACACAGAATACATGTTTGTAAATATATAGAGAAGAAATATTTCATCTTGATTCTCACAAAGCTAAAACTCTAAGAACTTGCTATGATTTCATAATAATAAAACAAAGAATCCATAACA
>RJWM01036751.1:0-17943 GCA_004363535.1 Dasyprocta punctata
AGCAGCCAGAATAAAAAGGGGGAAGAGCAAGTCTCTTCTCCTCTCTTATATTGCAAGCAAGCTATGCATTTCCTAGGGTGGGTGCAGCACTCACATGCCCTCTGTGCCTTCCTCTTACATAGGCTAAGCATGTTTACAAAATGAGGACCCTGACCCTCTGCTGAGTCCCTTAGTTAGACTTCTAAACCTTTCAAGTTGACATAATATGTCAATCTTTATAGGGAGGGACATACATCCTGAAAACAAAATCAATCGGAAGTAAGACTCATTGATCAAATGAAACAGATAAAGAACTTAATAAAATGGCCAAACAGCCAACCTGGCTTCTGGTGGGTCACTGGATTGTAGGTGAATTCCTGTCATACTTAAAAGCTTAAAAAAAGGAAAAAAATAGAAATATTAAAATATTGTGGTTAAATCAAGCCACACAGGATAGACTTGTGATATAAGGTCCCCTGCCTCTTTTGCTATCCTCCAAACAGAGGTTGCTGCAGCCCAGCAGTAAATTCTGCCTGCATACACAGGACTGAGTGAACTGCCCCTCCCTGATGATTGTCTTTTCTTTTCTTTTCTTCTCCTTTTTCTTTCTTCTCTTTCATTTTATGAAATGGAATACTAACTGAAACATCTATGGACAAGATTAAATACTACAGGAGTGTGTAGTATATAGAACAGTTAGCCCCTTCCCCATAACCCGAGGCTAGAGAGGTGTGAGAATTAAACAGCCTAACACCACAGTACTGTGCAGTACAGGGCTTTCCCCATGCTTGGGTGCAGAAGCACAATAGGAACCCAAAGCATCTCACCTCAACTCTCCTTACAAAGTTACAGATTACAGCAGTGGTGGCTGGCAGTGGTGGTGGACCTCATAAAGCAACACGTGGGAAGTTAGCACTCCCCGCTCAGGAGAGGTGTAAGAATTGGGCCTGAATGTCCTTGGGTTGCACCTGTAGGAGCAGAGGGTCAGAAAACATCACAGTATCCTACCCCACCCTGCAACAAATGAACTGAGAGGACAGAGACTTGCCAGTCGAAGAGGAACACAGAATGCTAAGCAGAGAACAGGAAGGCTCGACTGTGCACAGGACTGATGGCAGCTCCCCATCTCTGTCTGAAAGCATCACAACAACTGGGAGAGAGACTCCCAGAGAAATAGGATAAGGAATGGGCTGGCTGCTAAGGGACATACAGAAGGTGCTGGCTGAAAACTTTGGCCCCAGGCAACACATCTGAAGTCCAAGAGCAGCATCACACACAGTACAAACTCTACTACAGGCTTGGACAATGATATCTAGTAGTTTTAGCTTCTTGGTGGACACCAGAAGAATATTGTTTTTTATTATATTTCGTTTTGTCTTCTTTGTTTGCTGGTTTGTTTCCTTTTACTTTTTATGTCTTTTGTCTGTATTTTCATTCTAATATATTTGTTTTATTTTCCACTTTCCTCAGTTTATCTCTCCAGATGTAATCATATTTTTATGTGAGTGAATAGTTTCTCTAATTTTTCTGGTTAACTTCCATAATCCCTTGATTATTACTTCATTTTCCTTTTCCGCACTCTTCTCTAGTTACCCAAAGCTTGTATGATCATTCTTTGTACTCCAGGCCCCATTCTGCTTTGTTTCTCTTCAGCTATCTCTGTCTTATCCACTATTCTTCTTAAATTTCCCAACCACTGGGTAAAACTACTCTAGCAAGGGGAAACACTACATTAAAGCTCTCAAATTACAACGGGTTCTATATAACTCTACAATCAGCTAACTCTTCAGTTATATTTTGCTTCTACGGTTTAAGATACAGAATTAATAGTTACCACGGTTTGTAAGTTTCTACTCATTGCTTGATGTCACTGATATTGCTGATTATACTACTTTGGCTAGGATGTAATATATGTGTAATTGATTATTCTCCCTTCTATAACAATACCGAGAAACTCTGGGATAATAAACTCACCACACTCCTTCACTAAAGGATTGGGGACTCAGCCAAACAGTTACTAACATCTCACTATTAATAAATTGTAAAAGTGGAATCTTGGGACAGTCACAAGGCAAGAGCCTTCTACACACAGAAGACATCCCTGAGGAACAAACATTTCTTAGGGATGCCTTGATACTAATGATAAGGCTACATACTATGAAAATTTGAAAGAATCAATACAGAAAGAAAAATAAAAATGTTTAAAATTAAAAAGTGGTAAGATGCATAAGCAAAATGAAAGTTCCGACATGCAGTCCACCGCAAACAAATCCAAGAGACAATGAGATAGAGGAAAATGGAAGGTACACACATGAAATTTCTGAAATAATAGCAACCAAAGTTATGAAACAAATATGAGATTATAGAGGAAATCACATCAGAAATAATCTCTCAGGTAATTTTAAAAAAGAGATGATGACCATAATAAAGGAATTGCTCAGCAAATCTAGAGTAGATATAGATTTTTTAAAAATAGAGGAACATAAGAAAGTGAAAGAAACCATGTATACCCAGTATAGGAAAGAAATACAATGCATGAAACAGATACAAACAGATATCCGGGAAATTTAAAATAGCATTGAAAGCTTGCAAAACTGTTTGAATGAAACTGAAGACAGACTTTCAGACCCTGAAGACAGGATCGTGGCTAGTGCTCATGAAAGGAAAGACGTCATAAAAATAACATGGGAAAGAGAACAAGAAGTCAACAAGAAGCAAGCCCTCCCTGTAAATCAGTGCCATGTGTGAGCCACTGGAGGGAAAGCCAGACGCCAGCTTTTTCCATGAGTCAGCATCATTCATGGACTGCAAGGGAAGAGAACAAGAAGTCACCAAGAAGCAAGCCCTCCTTGTGAATCGGTGCCAGGTGCAGGCTGCTGGTGAGAGAGCCAGATGCCAGCCCGTTCTGGCACACAGAATGGGAAACAAGAAGAGCCAACCCCATTCCCCACTCCTCCACTATAAGTGATTGGCTGATCCAGAGAAACACAGACTGTGATGATGGCTAATAAGGTGGAATATAGTATAATGCTTGCAATGTTTAGTGTTTCACTGACTTTGAAGGACTAAAGCTGGCAGTCTTATCATCTACTCAGAGGATGGTAATACTCAGTGTAGCATCTATGGGGGATCTCCTTCAGAGGGTGGTGGCCATTGTTGATTCCTTGTTGCCTTGTTTTGAAGTCCTGTATCATTTTCATTGCTTTGTTGAGTTGGGTTTTGTTCTGTTTTATCTTATTTGATTTTATTATATCTGATGGCCTGGACAGCTATTTCAAAGATAACATGATATATTATGGCAGCCATTTTGGATTTGCTATTATCTTGTTTATTGCATTCATTGTTTTGTTCTTCTTGGTTCTATTCTGTTTCATTTTGTTTGATTTTTACTATGTCTGATGGTGTCTGCATCTATTTTGAAGACAGCAGGAGGCATTAAGGTAACCATTGTTGATTTTCTATTGCTTTGAAGCCCTGTGTCACTTACACTGGTTTGTTTTGATTAGCTTTGTTCTGTTTTGTTTTGCTCTCTTTAAAATAAAAAAAATTGGGTAAGGAAAACACAAATCAACAACTTCAAAACCATGCCAAGAAAAACAATATAAGAATGACTAGTATTGGCTCCAGAGACTCTGAACTCCTGCCAGCCGAATGCAAGGTCTGGGTGGCACCAGACTCCAGGGTGTGCTCTGCCTAGCCACCTGGGTCCTGGAGGTCTCGGCCCCCACCCAGTAAGGCAGAGGCTCCAGCAGCACACTCTGGGAGTGTGCCCCCACTAGCTGCACAGAGAATCCAGCTCTACCCAGTCCCACAGCTCAGTGCAACCCACCAGGGGAATGCCCAGCCAGCATCACAGGAAAGAGAGCCCAGCACCCCTGAGCAACCCAACAAAGCATATCAGGGGAACACATGGTGAGCCTCACAGACCACAGAGCACAAGGGTCCAGTGCCATAATCTGGGGGTATGCACCACCTAGCCACGGGGAAATTGGAGGATTGAAGCTCTATCCACCACAGTGTTTCAGTGCAACACATTGGGAGGCTGCCTGTCCAGCCACACAGGTCCCAGAAGACAATGATGAAATGAAAAACCAAGAGGCAGTCTCAATCCGCCAGCCCACTGAGAACAAGCCCAAGAGACACTGAAATGGAAGACAGTGGGTGTCACACAACTGAACTTTCTGAAATGAGAGCAAATTCAGTAAAGAAACAACACCATGAAGTTATAGAGACACTCAAATCAGAAATATTCTATCAGTATAAAAATGAAATAACAATCATTATTTAAAAAGTGTGTGTTTCTAAAGAAGATCAAGATAAAAAATAGAAGAATATAAGAAAATGATAGAAACTTTGAATGAACAATGTAAGACACAAATAGAATGCATGAAACAGATACGAAGGGAAATTCAGGAAATGAAAAATTCCATGAAATGTTTGAAAAGCCACTTGAATGAAGCTGAAGATAGACTCTCAGACCTCGAAGACAGCATGAGAGCTTATGATCATGAAAGAAAAGTTCTCTTAAAAATAACAAGTAGCCAGGAAACAACAATTCAACAGTTGCAAGAGGATGTGAAGATAAATAACATAAGATTAATAGACATAAATGAAAAAGCAGGGGTCAATACTAATGACCTACAAAGAATATTTGCAGAAATAATAGCAGAAAACTTTCCAAACATGGGAAGAAAATCTGAAATACAGGTAACTGAGGAATGCAGAACCCCAATTAACCAAAACCAAAATAAATTTTCACCTAGACATATAATAATAAGGGTATCAGAAATACAGCACAAGAACAAAATACTAAAAGCTGTCAGAGAAAATAAAACAGGTCACCAATGAAGGAAAGCCTATCAGAATCACGGCAGACTTCTCAACACAAACCTTTAAGTTAAGAAGATCTTGGAGTGAAGTATTACAAATCCTGAAAGAATATAACTTTCAACTGACATTGATGTACCCTGCAAAACTATCCTTAAAAATTGATGGAGAAATAAGATACTTTCATGACAAAGAACAACTGAAGAAATTTATGGCCACCAAACCAACACTACAAAGAGTACTGAAAGACACTCTAGAAAGAGACAAAGATAGCCATAGTCTTAAGAACAACAACCAAAGGAAACCACTAAACAGGGCAAGTAATTAAACAGAAAATGTAGAAAACCGACAACAGAAAGATGTCATGACAGGGACGAGCCGGTATGTATCAGTTACATCAATCAATGTAAATGGTCTCAACTCACCAATAAAAGGAAACAGACTAGCAGAGTGGGTTAAGAAACAAAACCTAACAATATGCTGTGTACAAGAAACACATTTCAATCAAAAGTATATTCACAGACTAAAAATCGAAGGCTGGAAAACAATACTCCATGCAACAGGAACCAAGAAAAAAGCAGGGGTAGCTATTATCCTTACAGACAATGTGAGCTTCAAACCAAAAATGATCAAAAGAGATAAAGAAGGTCACTACACACTTGTTAGGGGAAAACTTCAACAGGAAGAGATTACAATCATAAATATATATGCACCGAATATGGAAGCACCCAACTATGTAAGACAATTCTTAATAAACATGAAAAACCAAATGAACAATATACTGTTATAACAGACGAACTTAATACCCCAGTGTCACAGAGAGACAGATCAATCAAACAAAAAATCAGCAAAGAAATAATAGAACTGAATCAAATTTATGAACAAATGGACCTAGTAGATGTATACCGAGTATTCCACCCATCGACGTCAGAATACACATTATTCTCAGCTGCACATGGGCCATTCTCTCAAATAGATCATATACTGGTCCAGAAAACCTGCTTAAGTAAATGCAAAGGAACTGAAATAATTCCATGCTTATTATCTGACCATAACACAGAAAATTGGAAATGAATGACAAAAAAACCTACAAGAACCACATAAACAAATGGAAATCAAATAATATTCTCTTACATAATCAATGGGTCACAGAAGAAATTAAAGAAGAAATTATACAATATCCACAATTGAATGAAAATGCAAATAAAAATTGCCGGAAGATGTGATAGCAGTCCTCAGAGGGAAATTTATAGCACTAATTTATAGCAATCCCACATCAGAAAGATGGAAAGAACACACATAAACCACCTAATGCTGCACGTCAAACTTCTAGAAAAAGAAGAGCAAGTCAAGTCCAAAGCCCAAAGAAGGGAGGAAATTATCAAGATCAGAGCAGAAATTAATGCAATTGAAACTAAGAAAACAATACAAAGAATTAATGAATCAAAGAGTTGGTTCTTTGAAAGAGTAAATAAAATTGATAAACCCCTAGCCAACCTTATCACAAAGAGGAAAGAAAAAACTCAGATTCATGCAGTAAGAAATGAAAAGTGTGAAATCACTACTGACCCTGTGGAAATACAGGAGATCATTAACACCTACTTTGAAAACATTTACTCACATAGATTCAATAACATGGAAGAAATGGACAGATTCCTAGAAACCTATGGATTTCTGAAGTTGAATCAAGAAGATGTAAAACTGCTGAATAACCCAATCTCAGCTAATGAAATTGAAAATATAATTAGAGCCCTACCAACAAGGAAAGCCCAGGCCCTGGTGGATTCACCACTGAATTCTACAAGAAATTTAGGGAAGACCTAATGCCAACACTCCTCAAACTCTTCAATGAAATTGAAAGGGAAGTAAGTCTCCCTAACTCATTCCTGGAAACAAGTATTATCCTAATACCAAAACCAGAGAAAGACCCAACCAAAAAAGAAAATTACAGGCCAATTCCCCTCCTGAACATAGATGCAAAAATCCTCAATAAAATACTGACAAATAGAATACAGCAAGTTATCAGAAAGATTATACACCACGATCATCCCAGGAATGCAGGGATGGTTCGACATATGCAAATCAATAAATTTAATACACCATATCAACAGAGCCAAGGACAAGAACCACATGATCATCTCAATAGATTCAGAAAAAGCTTTTGACACAATCCAACACACATTCATGATAAAAACCATACAGAAAATCGGAATAGATGATCTCTACCTCAACCTGGTAAGAGCCATATATCATAACCCAACAGCAAACATCTTACTAAATGGAGAAAAACTGAAAACTTTCAACCTAAATTCAGCACAAAGACAAGGATGTCCATTATCACCACTCCTATTCAATATAGTTCTGGAAATAGTAGGCAAAGCAATTAGACAAGACAAAGAAATAAAGGGAATAAAGATAGGACGGGAAGAAATGAAATTATCATTATTTGCAGATGATATGATACTCTACATAGAAGACCCCCAAAAATCCATTAAAAGACTTCTAGAAGCAATAACCAAATTCAGTAATGCGGTTAGATGCAAGGTCGACACTCGAAAATCGATAGCGTTCCTGTGCACAAACAACAAAGTCACTAACAGAGAAATAAGGGAAACCACTCCTCAGTGTAACATCCAAAAAATGAAATGCATAGGAATCAATCTAACAAAGGAAGTAAAAAATCTATACAGTGAAAATTACATTACTCTGAAGAAGGAAATTGTAGAAGATTTCAGAAAATGGAAAGATATTCCCTGTTCATGGATAGGAAGAAGAAACACTGTGAAAATGGCTATTCTCCCAAAAATATTTTACAGATCTAATACAATCCCAATCAAAATACCACTTGCCTACCTCACAGAACTAGAGAGAGCATTCCTGAAATTCATCTGGAACCAGAAAATACCTAGAATAGCAAAGGCAATTCTGGGCAACAAAGGGAAGGCAGGAGGCATCACAATCCCCGACTTGAAACTATACTACAAAGGTACTGTTATAAAATCAGCATGGTACTGGAATCAAAACAGACCTGTAGATCAATGGAATAGATTAGAAGGTACAGCCACAACTACAAATACACTCAACCACCTCATCTTTGCCAAAGGGGCCAAACATGTACCTTGGAAGCTAGATAGCCTCTTTAACAAATGGTGCTGGAAAAACTGGCTTTCTATATGCCATAAACTAAAACTAGATCCATGCTTATCACTATGCACTAAAATAAAGTCAAAATGGATCAAAGATCTGAATATAAAAACAGAGACACTAAACTTACTAGAAGACAGAATAGGTAAAAATCTTGATGACGTAGGAGTAGGCAGAGAGTTCGTGATCAAAAATCAAATTGCATGGGAAACACTTCCTAGAATCAACAATTGGGATCTCATCTTACTAAAAATGTTTTGCATGTTAAAGGAAATCTCTAATAGAGATAAAAGACAACCCACAAACTGGGAAAATATCTTAGCCAATTGTTCATCAAAGGACTTCTATCTGAAAAGTACAAAGAATTAAAAGAAATCAGGCAAGAAAGAATGGCCAAGATTAAAATTTCAGCACTCCAGAAAGCATGGCCAAGATTAAAATATCAACCAACAACAAATGCTGGAGGGGCTCTGGGGGAAAAGGAACTCTTCTCCACTGTTGGTGGGAGTGTAGACTTGTGCAATCACTTTGGAAATCTGTGTAGAGATTCCTCAAGAAGCTAGGATTAGAGATCCCACTCAACCCAGCTATCCCACTTCTGGGCATTTTCCCAGAATAGAAAACATCATACTACAGTGATATTTGTGCACCCATGTTTATAGCAACCCAATTTGTAATAGCCAGATCTTTGAAACAACCCAAATGCCCATCAATCAATGAATGGATAAAAAAGATGCGATATTTTTATACAATGGAGTACTCCTCAACTATCAAGAACGATTGCACTGAGACTTTTATAAGTAAATGGACATGACTTGAGACCATACTCATAAGTGAGATAAATCAAACCTACATGTGTAAATACCGTATTCTTTCCTTAGTGTAAGAAACTGAAAAAATATATATGATTCAAAATCCTCGATAAATACTATGTAAGGGTAAAAAACTGCTCAAAAAGCAAAAGTAATTGGGAAGGCAAAATGAGGAAAGAGGGAAAGGAAAAGGAAAAAGATATAAATCTGTATATATGTATATTTAAAATAACTAAAATGAATATATTGCTGAACGTATTATTCATTGAGAAAGAACGGTTAATATTCATATGATTAGATCAATTTTATATGTCTATATCTGTTAATGTAAAGAATCATTTTGATTTTTTATTGCAACCATTGTCAAGTTTCTATCATTCTGTTTTGTAAACCTATAATGTTACTGCTGTGCATTTGCTCTAGTCATTTGTTTGTCTCCTTAGCTTTTTGTCTTTCTTATATGTGTCTGTTTTTCTTTTAAATAAAAAAAAACAATGACTGGTATCAGTGGAAAAACAGGAGTCAACACAAATGACATAAAAAGTTTATTTTCAGAAATATTTGCAAATACTTTCACAAGCATGGGGAAAAGTTGGCACACAGATAAGTGAGGCATATAGCACTCCAGTTATCTATGACCAAATTAAATGTGCACCCAGATATATAATGATCAAGATCTCAGAAATTTAGCACAAGAACAGAATGCAAAACATTTAGAGAAAACAAACAGATCACCTATAAAGGAAAACCTATCAGAATCACAGCAGACTTCTCAACACAAGTCCTGAAGTCAAGAAGAGCTTGGAGTGAAGTACTTCTAATCTTGAAAGAAAATGTCTTCCAGCCCAGATTAGTGTATCCTACAAAATTAAATTTCAAATTTCCTGGATAAATAAGATACTTCCATGGCAATGAACAACAGAAGAAATTCATGGCCACCACAGCAGGCATACAAAGGGTACTGAAAATATTTTGGACAGAGATAAAAGTAACCATAATTCCATGAACATGAATACAAATAAACCACCTGTCGGGCAAGCAATTAAACAGAGGTGGAAACAAGGAGCCTACAGCAGAAAAATAACAAGACATTTACAAGTCAATACATATCACTTATAACCATCAATGTAAATGGCCTCAATTCACCAATCAAAATAATAGACTGGCAGAATGGATCAAGAAACAAGATCAAACAGTATGCTGTATATAAGAAACATATTTGACTCAAAAGATATTCATATACTGAAAGTCACAGGACGAGAAACACCACTCCATGCAACAGGCACCTAAAAAAGCAAGGGCAGCTATTCTGTTTGCAGGCAATGTGAACTTCAAACCAAAAATGATCAGCAGAAAAAAGATCACTACATATTTGATAGGGGGAAATGTCAAGAGGAAGAGATAACAATCATGAATAAGTATGCACCAAATTCTGGAGCACCCAACTATATAAAACAAGTATTAATACACTTGAAAAATCAAAAACAGTAATAACATGATTGTAATGGGGGAGCTTAATATATCTTTGTCACAAAGATAGATGAATCAGAGCAAAAATCAGCAAAGAAATTTCAAAACTGAACCAAACCTGTGCACAAACGGACTTAGTAGATGTTAATAGCATTCCATCCAAAAACTTTGAAATACACATGAGACATTCTCTAAAATAGACCATATACTAACCCATGAAACATGCTAAGGTAAATGTCAAGAACTTGCAATAGTCTTATACATAATATCTGACCATAGTGTAATGAAATTGAAAATTAATTTAAAAAGAAACTGATATAGGGGAATGAAATGCCCAACCTACTATATGTCTGGTACGAGTTCATGTTTTCTAAAATCAAAGAATGAATTTTAGAAACAACAGAGGTTAAGAGCAGAATATATTGAGAGAAAGAAAGCTTCAGTCTGAGGGACAGAAGTGGTCCCAAGTGGGTTGCCAAAGACTCTGTCTTTTCTAGAGACTTTTATAGAGTAAAACCACAAGGTGAGATGGGTCCAAGGTGAGGGAAACCTGGGAACTCACAAGGTGGGCATGAGGTGGGACAGAACTGTGGTTAGTCAATAAGGTTAATTGTGCAGGTAAAATTGATTAAATCAGGAACAAATGGGGAAGTGTGTTACATACTAAGCAGAAATGCTTTAACAGCAGTGAATTTTCCTGTAAGGGGGTGAGATGGTGACTCCTGACTTCCCCAGGGTGATAGAGAACTATCTATGATACCATTCCTTAGTATATGGGTGCATTTGTTTGTTCTTTTGCCTTGAGGCCTGGCCTACAGCAGGAGATGTCTGTCTCCCCCACAGTTGCGAGGTATCTGGACTTCTGTACTGGCTCCTTTGAGGGCCTAGCCCTGTCTCACTTCCTATAGTATTTTTAACTAACTCAGGTCCCTGTAACCACAAAAACTCCATAAAAATGGAAATTAACTAACACCTTCATGAACAACGAATGGTTCACAGATGAAATTAAATAAGAAATTAAGCAATATCTACAGTCAAACAAAACTGCAAATACAACATACTGGAACCTGTGAGACAAAATGAAAGCCATCTTAAGAGGCAAATTTATAGCACTGAATTCTCATATCAGGAAAACAGAATAAACACAAATAAACAACTAAATACTGCAGTTCAAGGTTCTAGAAAAAGAAAAGCAAGTCATGTCCAAAGCCCATACAAGGGGGAAAATTATAATGATCAGAGCAGAAATTAATGCAATTGAGACAAAGAGAACAATTAAAGTAATTAAAGAATTGAAGAGTTGATTCTTTGAAAGAATAACCTGGATGAACCCCTAGCCAACCTTTTCAAAAAAGGAAAGAACAAACTCAGTTCCATGCAATAAGGAATGAAAAGGGTAACGTCACTACATTTCCTCTGAAAATTCAGAACACAATGAATTCCTACTTTGAAATACTTTAGTTGCAAAGGATGGAAAACATAGAAAAAATAGACAGATTCCTAGATATGTATGAATTACCAAAATTGAATCGAGGAGATAGAAAAATTCTGAATAACCAAATATCAGATAATGGAATTGGACATGTAATTAAATCTTACCAACAGAGAAAAACCCAGGTCCTGCTGGATTCACTGCTGAATCCTACAAGAAATGTAGAGATTTAATGCCAATATTCCTCATACTCTATAATAAATATGAAAGGGAAGAAATTCTCCCTAACTCACTCATCTAGGCAAGTATTACCTTGATACCCAAAACAGAGAAAGACCCAATAAAAATGAAAACTACAAGTTAATCTAACTAAGGAACATAGAGGCAAAAAATCCTCCATAAAATATGAGCAAAGAGAAAGCAGGAAATCATCCAGAAGATTACACAATATTACCAAGAAGAGTTAATCCTAAGAATACAAGGATACTTCAACATGCACAAATCAAAAAACGTAATGCACCATATCAACACAAAGACAGAAATCCCGTGATCATCTCAACTGATTCAGAAAAAGCTTTTGATAATTCTGACACTTATTTATGAGAAAAACCCTACAGAAAATTGGAACAGATGGTCTTTTCCTCAATCTAATTAAAACCATCTTTGACATACCAACAGACAACATCACACTAAGTGGTTCAAACCTGAAAGCTTTCACTGTAAAATCAGGAACAAGACAAGGATGTTCACTGTCACCACTCCTATTTAATACAGTTCTGGAGACGCTAGAAAAAATAGTTAGACAAGAGAGAAATTAAAGAAAAAAGAATAGGAAAGAAAGATGTTAAATCATTATTTGCAGGTGACATAGTACTCTGCATAGAAGTTCCCCAAAACTCCAACAAAAGACTTGTTTGTTTTGTAATAAACAAATTCTTTAGGATAGCTGAATACAGCATCAATGCTCAAAAGTTGATGGTATTAGTGTACACAAACAACAAAATCACTGAGAGAGAAATTAGGGAAATCACACCCTGCACAACAGCATCCAAAAAGAAAAAAGAAATGCTTAGGAATCAATACAATAGTGGAAGCAAATGATCTATGCACTGAAAATTACGGTCTATGCACTAAAAAAGGAGATTGAAGAGTATATCAGAAAATGGAAAGCTATCCCTTGCTCATGCATAGGAAGAACAATTATCGTGAAATGAACATACTTCTAAAATTATCATACAGATTTATTACAATCCCAATAAATATATCATTAGCATATACCACAGATCTAGAGAAAGCGTTCCTAAGATTCATCTGGAAACAGAAGTGATGTAGAGTAGCAAAGGAAATCCCAGGCAACAAAGGCAAAGCAAGAGGCAGTACAATCCTTCAGTTGAAATTATGCTACAAGGCTACTCTAATAAAATCAGCATGGTACTGGAAAAAAATAGACCTGAGAATCCATGGAACAGATTAGAAGACGCTGACACAACTCTAAATACATTCAGCCACCTTACCTTTGACAAAGCGGCAGAACATATTCACTGAAAGCAGGATAAACTCTAACACCCGGTGCTGAAAAAACTGGCTTTCCACATGTAGAAGACTGAAACTAGACACATGTTCATCATCATACACTAAAATAAAGTAAAAAAGGATCAAAGATCTTATTATTAAAACAGAAACACTAAATCTACTGGAAGAGAAAGAAAGTAGACACTTTGAATCCACAGGGTCGGGCAGAGATTTCATGAACCAAAAACAAACTACATGGCAAATACTTCAAAGATTCAGCAACTGGGATCTCAACATATTAAGAAGATTTTGCACATCAAAAGAAAACACCAACAGAGTGAAAAGAAAACCCACAGACTGGAAAAATATTTTAGCCAAAGATTCAGACACAGGATTTCTATTAAGAACATTTAAAGGATTGGAAAAAAAATCAGGTCCCCCAAATTCAAAGACTCAATCCAAAAATGGGCAGCTGAGATGAATACACAATTCCCTGATGAAGAAATACAAATGACAAATAAATACATGAAAAAGTGTTCAACATCACTGATCATTCGAGACATGCAAATTGAAACAACACTGAGATTCCATCTCATGCCAGAAAGAATGGTTATCACCAAGAAATCAATCAATAGCAATGCTGGATGGCACATGGAAAAAGGAATACTTCTCCACTGTTGATAGAAGTGTGGATTGGGATAACTACTGAGGAAATCAATGTGGAGATTCCTCAAAAAATAGGATTACAGGTCCATTTCGACCCAGCTATAACCATTCTTGGTACCTTTCCAGAAGAATTGAAAATATATGATAGTGACACATGTGCACCCATATTTATAGCAGCACAACTTGTGATAGCTACATTTTGAAAACAACACAAATGCTCCTCAACTGAGGAACAGATAAAAAAGATGTAGTATTTCTATACAATAAAGTACTGTTCTGCAATAAAGAATGATAAACTCAAGGCTTCTATAGGTAAATAGATGCAACTAGAGAGCATATTGATAAGTGAAATAAATCAGACTCACATGTGTAAACATTGCACTATCTCCCTAGTGGAAGAAACTGAGAGAGTAAATAAATCCAAAACTAAAAATAGATGTAGTGAAAAGGGAAGAAGCTGCTCAAAACGAAAAAGAAAATGACTGGGATTGGGGAAAGGAGAAAAAAAGGGACAAGAAAAAAATATATATATATTCAAGATAGCTAAGGCAATATACTAATAATTTCTATTATTTCATTGAAAAGAAATGCTTGTACTTACATTGTTTAACCAAATTTGCACACCTGTATCTTGTATTCTGAAATATTACTTTGAGGATAACAATATTACTTTGAGGAGATCATCAACACCTACTTTGAAAACATTTACTCACATAGATTCAATAACATGGAAGAAATGGACAGATTCCTAGAAACCTATGGATTTCTGAAGTTGAATCAAGAAGATGTAAAACTGCTGAATAACCCAATCTCAGCTAATGAAATTGAAAATATAATTAGAACCCTACCAACAAGGAAAGCCCAGGCCCTGGTGGATTCACCACTGAATTCTACAAAGGGAAGGCAGGAGGCATCACAATCCCTGACTTGAAACTATACTACAAAGCTACTGGGTGCTCTGCTCCAGCGCTGTCTGCTGCCTTTCCCCAGCCCATCTTGGCTCCCCTGACATCTGACACCGTGTGAGGGGGCAGGGCCGCTGCCCAGGAACCTGGGCCCACCTTCAGTGAAACTTCCACTATCACCCCTAGGGTGTGCGTGTAGCCTTGGTCTCCAGACTGAGCTGGTCACCCACCGGGCCCTCCGGGCCTCAGTCAGAGCAATTTCTGTGGGACCATGCCCAATTAGGAGTGGTTCCAGTCCCAAGATGGCTTCCAGTCCCTCACTCTCCCTCGGGGGGGCTGGGGTCCGCTGCACTTACCAGACAGTTCCAGTCCACTGCCACTTTCCACCGATGGTGCCCCTCTGGATGGAGGCCTCTAGGGTCGCCGCCACCACCACTGTTGCTCTGCCACCAAGGCTGCAGCACTTCAATTGTGCATCCCCAGTTTCCAGCAACCCCCACCATGAAGTGGGTCCGGCTCCAGGCAGAGGCGCCTCCAGTCACTGCCCTTGCCCAATTGCTTCTTTTTACTCTTTCTGTGGGCTTCAATTCTCATTTTAGATTCTTCCTGGGTTGAGAGGACCCGCCCCCCTCCTTCTTGTCTTCCCCATGTTGTTATATTCCAGCATTTGGACGGTATCTTTCAAGGAGGCTGCTTACCCTGCTGTTTATTGTTCCACCATCTTGTTGCTCTCTGTGATACCTTTTTATTGGGGATTTCCTTCATTGAATATCTTTATATTTTGCAGATGGGACCTTGTGTACCTTACTTGTTTGACAGTTATGAGATTGGCCTACTATTACATACAGCTTTTTGGAATTGTTCCTGGCTGGCACCTGGTACTCTCAGGTGTGTCTGAGAATTCAGCTGTAGGCTATATGACAGGTTTTGTGTAGTGTTGTTATCAGGAAACAGTGTTTTGTGTTTCTTTTTGCACTTCTTGTAATATTTTTCTTTTCCAGTTAAACGCTCCTGAGCCCTCAGGACATAAGTGCTCATCTATAAGGGCAACAAATATAGGCATTAATTTTAAACCACATACTCTCATCCCTGGGTTAGAAGGGAATTTTGCTCACCCAGGAAGACACATTAAGTTGTGCCCTACCCAGTGTATGAACAAGAATCCCTTATGTAGCTTGCAAAAAGACCTTTATCCTGGGACACAATGGAGAGAACCGATCTCTGGGTGATGTTAGGCATAAGTTTTCTGATGTCACAAACAGGAAAAAAGAAACCAGACTTTTGAAAAATTTTCAACAAATCTTTACTTCTACAGAAAGAGGCATGGCTATGCTAAACAAAACTTCACAGCACACACAAGTAGTCTCGTGGGTTTTTATTCTTTGACACACTGCACTGTGCCCCCTTAAGTGGTATTATAGCCGTATGGTCTAACTCAGTTGGGTAGTTCTTAAGGTGTAGTTGCTGGGCCAAACAGATTCTGAGACTCAGGAATATCTGTTATGCATAAAAATTAATAGCAGCTGGATTGGAACATGACTGTTGGTCTAAAGTTGCTTTTCTAGGGAATGGTGAAATAAATATACGGACATCTTACAAAATAGGATTTTAGAAAAATAGAGACTGGTATAAAATGAAGTTATCTTAAATATCCCCTTTGACAAAAAAGACTACCTTTCTCACAGTGACACCAGGGCAAACCATCCCCAAGAGGACACATATTTATGAGCCCTAAACAGTATAGTCAAAGGATCATCTTCAATTTGCTGTTTGAATTTCTTTCAGTCTCCCTAAAAAGTTAGAAAATAGTCCAGGTTCCTTGATCACTGGTTTAATTTTCTACTTGGCAATTCTTTCCTTCCTACACAGAGCTGTTGTATTGGGGGTCAATTGTAGCTTTTGTCTTTGGAATCATGCTTTGATAAGGGCTGGAGACCCACCTTTTAAAAGCTTTTGATCTTAATTGTCATTTAGCCCTTGAATTGGTGAAGATTTGGAAAATAGGATCTTCATAGCTAAAGTTCTTAGGTATTGCATAGAATTATGATAGGATCAGGCATAGTTCTACACCTCACCCAAATAATACAACTTGCAACAGCAGTATCTTGTTGAGGCCTAATCTCTTTCCTGTGACTGCCAAGATTCCAGGACTCTTGAATTACCAGGTTTCCATTTCTTCAGCATAGTGAGTTTCCCTCTCCCAGCAACCAGTCAGTGTCTGGCTCCAGAGTGAAGCCACCCTTCACTTTTCCCTCGAATTTACCTCTCGGTCATATTTTTAAAATCTGTTATAGATTTAACCCTCAGACTTTCAAAGAATGAAAGAAAAAGTTCTAGTCTCAAATTGTCATTCTGCCCTTAGCATAATCCCTAGTAACTAAGAACTAAGGATTATATCTATTCTCTTTCATCTTACCATCCCCTCAGAAATTCCACTAGGACAAGGCAGAGTGAGTGGTTTTTATCACACAGATTGTCTCATTGATACAACAAAAAAACACTCCTAGGGACTACTATGAGTTTGATAAGAGTTTTAAACAGAAAAGGGTATTAACGAACTGATGGCCACAGCCCCTAGTCCCCAGAGGATTACCTCCCTGTTGGCATGACTTCACCTCAGAGCATGTCTCCAGGCTGGTAACCACCAACACACAAAAATATGCTAACCAAGGTTTCAGAAACGAAAAGCCTATAGCTGAGTATGATCCAAAACATCACAGGATCACAAGGAAGGGGATGCAGATACTGACAGTGCACAAAGTCCAGTACTGACTACTTCTTCCAGCTCCTCCAGCCTGCTATTCCTGGCACTAGACAGGGTCTAAATGAAGGGCACCTGTCTTACTTACTTTTCTTGTTGCTGAGACAAAATACCCAACAATCAAAGTTTAAGGAAGAAAGGTTTACTTAGTTCACAATTTGTACAGGTTTTAGTCCATAGTCAGCTGATTCTAAGGCAGGGTGGCATGGCAAAGGGGCATCACAGAGGAGAACAGCCTACCTCTCCCTTTTATCTCATCCAGGTTACTAGCCTTTTGCGTGGTGCCACTGACATTCAAGATAGGGCATCGTTAATTCCAGCACACAACCTTTATCCAGCAATCTATGAAAAGCCTCACCTATGACTGCATGAGGCCTTGCAGGACATCTGTATACAAGCCATAGCAACACCTTAGTTAAACAAGTACGGAACCAG